>AFGL01009677.1:0-10144 GCA_001614225.1 Nannochloropsis limnetica | reverse complement strand
GGGAGGGAGGGAGGGAGGGAGGGGTGTGAAGGGGTCAGGGGAGACTAGGGGGTGAATGTGTGATTATTATTTAGAAAAAAAATAGATAGAGCGTTGTAGAGAGAAATTAGTACTGGAAAATCTGAACGCGCTGCATTGGAGTGCCTAACAATACTTTGATCATGGGATAGAAATACGTAGCGAGTAAAATAAAATAAAACTAATTTGGGCACATATCGTGTTCGTGTTGCCTGCTTGCCTGCTTGACGAGAGTAGGGGTATAGGGTGAATTTTGGAAAGAAGGAAATTAAAATGCGGCTCATGAGCCACGCAATAGACGAGATGTTAGCCTTTGTATTCGTTCCAATGCTTTTTTGTCGTTTATACTTCTCTTCTTGCATTGTTTTTGTTTGTTCTTGAAAGCAGAGGTGGGGAGGTTAGCGTGGCTCTTATTATACTAAATATACAATTTTGTATTTTTTGAAAAGCAAGGACAGCACTGTGTGCAGCAGGCTTCGAGCTTAATGTACCTGCAAGAAACTCTATGCTGGCGTTTGTGTCTGTGCCCTGTTTCAATATGTGTGTGGTGCGCGCCAAAAGAAAGAGGGGGAAACGGACATTTATGTCCCCCTCTTCTGCGCCCGTCCTGATCATGCTTCTCGACACCGCCCAATATACAACCTCACCACTCACATTCCCTATACCCACACAAATCCCATATAGGAAACCCTGAAGCGCCCGCACGCCGCCAGCACCAGCCCGGCTGCTGGAGAGCGAGAACCCTTGCCGTCGCCGCCACTGCAGCTCTCCCCCTCGTCTTCTTCGTCACGATTCACCAGCCGTAGCAGCGCCATTCCAAGCTCTCACCACACACACCACCACTACCACCAGCATCGCCGCCCCTCTGTCTCCTTCCTTCTCCGGCTTCTCGTAGGCATCTTCCTGCTGCTCGCCGTCATCTTCCTTTACACCACCAACCTCAACACCTCTTCGTCCGCCTCCAGCACGACCACCATGTCCGCCCCGTCTCCCTCCCAGCAACAAGAACAACAACGTGCCCGAGCCAAGGCAGCAGTCCTCGGCGCTTTTATCGCCGATGCCGCCAGTTGTCCCTTACAATGGATCTACGACCACGCCACCCTCTCCTCCCTCCTCTCTCGCTCTCCAGACCAAAAGGAGGGCGGGACGGAGGAAGGATGGGAGGGAGGGAAGGACCCGGCGTTCTACCCTGTGCCGTCCTGTCCTTACTTTTCTTATCCAGTAGGGGCTTCTAGTCCTTATGGCGACGAGATCTTGCCTCTGCTCCGCTTCCTTGCGGGGGAGGGAGGGAAGGGCGGGAGGGAGGAAGGGGTGTTTGATGCCGAGGGGTTTGCCAAGGCAAGTTTTGCGTTTTTGAAGGAATACAAAGGACGGTTGAACCATGTCTCGAAACTGTTTGTGGAAGCGAGGGAGGCGGGGAAGGAGGGTGCGGCGGCAGCAGTGGACGACAGTCAAGCGCATGGCCTGATCAAGGTCCCTCTTATGGTAGCGCGGTACTACGGCGCTTCCTCCCTCCCTTCCTCCGCCTCTTCTCTACTGCAGGCCGTCGAGTCCGCCGTGCGTGTACATCAACAGAATGATCTGTCCGTGGCTTGTTCGCTTGCGTTCACCGCTTTGTTGCAACGTTTGATTGTCGAAGGGGGTTCCGTGAAGGACGCGGCGCTCTGGGCTGAGACTTCAGTTGACAGTCCTCTCCCACCCGCGCAACGAGAGATTCTGACAGAAGTGAGGCTGGCGGGCGGGAGGGAAAAAGGGCAGGAAGATAGCGGGAAGGAGGACGGCAAGGCCATGAAGGGCAAGCTCAACAGAGAGCAGATCAAGGAGTGGGGCATGTCTTGTGCTTTGCCAGGGGTGTGGAAAGGCCTGCTGTACGCCGCGATGCACGCCGAGTCCTATCGCGAGGCGGTCTCGTTAAACATCTGGGCAGGAGGGGATGTGTGCTCACGGAACATAGGGATAGGGGCCTTGTGGGGGGCGGCGACAGCCGTGGGGGAGGAGGGAGGAGGGGAAGGAAAGGGGATTCCGAAAGAGTGGAGGGAGAAGACAGATGTGCTGAAGGAGGTCGAGCAGTTGGCGGAAAAAATGCTGGGGTAAAGGATGGGGGGGAAAGAGGCAAGCAGAAAGAGGGAAGGGACCGAGGGAGGGCGGGAAGGGGAAATATCAAATCAAGAAACAAATTATGAGGGGTTGTGCGTGCGTGGCGGCCGAAGAAGGAGGCATTGATTTTGATTTTGCTTTATGATTTATCAACGTGTGCCACAAGAAGTCAATAAGGGGAAAGGCCACGGCAGCAAAAACAGTAGAAATGTGAAGAAATGCCCTCTCCCTCCCTTTCATTTTTCCTGTCGCTGTGGCTGCTCTTTGAAGGCGGTGCTGCTGTATTTGCTGCTGCATCCTCATGACATGCTCCATTTCACTTCAGCTAGCTTGAAATTGATTGATGCCGCCTCTTAGCCACCACATTGATTGCTGCATTGGTGATGGCTGCTTCCTTTGCTTGTTGTCGCGTCGCATTGTTTTTGGTGGGGTGTGATGAAAGCCAGGGAAGGAGGGTGGTTTGAATCAAAGTCGCGAGGGCATCGTTGGAAAAGAAGGTTTGGACCTCTTGCCTCCATGTCCATGCGAAGGAAATAGTGTGGATGTCTTTTGTTGTTGTATGGCTGTGGTGGGTGGATCAAAAAAGTCAGACTGCTTCTCGGAGACAGAGAGCGAGGAGGTGTTATGAGGAGGTTTTTGAGCTGGCACCCACACCAAAAAAGGGCATACCTTTGTTTGCTTCTGCTCATCCTTCCCCTTGCACCTTTCCAGTGCGCTCACGCCACGCACACGTATACATCACTCATGCCTCTGTGGGTAGCAGCGCAGGGAGGACATGCATGCGTCGGCAGGGCACGTCACGACCAGATTGCAGCCAAATCCCGTGCCAATGCCACGTGTCCCGTGATCACTATGCTTGGCACTTTCATGCTTGTTTAGTGCGTTTGGAAGGACCCCGGGCGCTGAACCTCACACGCCGCGGAGTCTTGTAATATGACAAGTTTTCGCTCCTCCAATTTGATTCCTCATCGTCGGGATTTGGGGGAGGATTTGGGGAAGCACCCTTGAGGCGGCGATGCACGGCCGCGCCCACTGCGAGAGCCGCGGCGCCACCGACCGCTGCCCTGATTAGTTTCATCTTCGTGTATGAGCACGGATATTAGTGGAGAGCCATGTGGATGCTCCGCACGTCCCGGCACGTCCCGTCCCAGTGGAAAAAGTGAATCGCACACACTTGCAATTCCTTGGAATCCATCACTGCCTTGCGGAAATCCACGACGCTGTTGACAACCTCGGTCTCGCACAATCGGTCCAATGCCGCCTTTTGGGATTTGGTGATATACGGAGAATCGTAACCCTCAGACTCCTCCTCTTCCATCAGTGTCTCTACTTCTTCCTCGAAGCTCATAAAGTAGTCATACTCTAAGCTATGACGCTTGTACATGGCTTTTTCAGCCGCAGAGCACATTTCGTCGATTGACCGCACTGTTCCGTCGGCATTGACCATTTGACTGACGGGACTGGTCCCCTCGTACCTCAAGAGAATGGCCCGACGAATATTGGGACATGACAACTTGGTGCTGCATTCTTTTTGAAAAGATTCGGTGTAGCGACTTTTAAACATGTTGGTATTTCTCCAAAGGGCAATATATTAATTCATTTTCGACATCATTTGCGTACTCAATTTTTCATTTTCTTACACGATTGATTTTGATTTTCCACTCTCAGACCGTTCGGTCTTGCATCTCAGTGGTAGCATGAACAAATTCTTGCTGCATTGAGAGACTGGGTGAGAGAGGGCTGTAGTGGTGGAAACGGATATTTGACTCTTCGTAACTCGATCCACCGTGAGGTTGATCCCCCGGAAACATCACGGTATGCCCGGGCATCAAGGGAATTGTTTCACGCCTCATGGCGAGGGGCTGGTCCCTGTATTTTAAGATAAGGTCATACGTGGTTTGTTCGTTAATGCTCAAAATGCACGCAAATCCATCCGAAGAAGGCATATCAACATGTGCAGCTTGGGGTCCCGAGCCTGCCAAAGATTGGATCGGGGCGGGACGCCGTGTTTTGCCATTTGTACCGCGAGTTTGTTGGCGAGTTTGTCAACGAGACCCCTGCCATCCGGGCTCGTGATGTAAAGCTTTCTATTCGCGTCATACGTACCCTGATCCTTGCGGATATTTCTCCCCTGCGTGCGCATGATGTTCTGGAAGGAAGCAGAGGCGCACGTTTCCTGTAGTTCTAGTAAAAGAGGGGCCTCAATCCAGTCCGATACGATCACGGATCCATGGCGTCTGCTGAGATTTTGAATGGCGCCTAGTCCCAAATCTTTGGAGACGATGGGAACAGTGTACATGGAAGAAGAAGGGAGGAACACGGTTTGAACCGATTGATTTTGATGATGACGGCGAGTCATGCGTTGTTTGCCATTGCTTGCCATTTTTATTTCTTTAGGCCAAACCATTTTGTGACGGCCAGCCATCACGGGAACGTGGAGCTCGCCACCTTGTTACTACAAAGCGATCGCTTGCTCCCGTGCGTCAATGCCCTTGACGGCGGACATCGCACGGCTCTGTATTACGGGTGCCGCCACCCCGATATTGTGGCGCTGTTGCTGTCGCACGGTGCCGATCCTGACTGCATGGACCAAAGTGGGAAAAGTCCTCTCATGCGCGCGGCGGAAACGGGGTGTGTGAAGGTCCTTCAATTATTGCTCGATTGCCAGGTGAACCTCGATGCGATTGATACGGAGGGCTACACGGCCTTTATGTATGCCTGCGTCTTTGGCAGGCTCGACGCAGCCCACGTGTTGATCCAAGCGGGCGCCTCACCCCTTGTGGCCGACGCTGACGACCAGACGCCGTTGATGCTGGCCACGCATCGCGGCCACACGGCGATTGTGGAGCTTCTTCTGACATGCGAGCTCGACGTGGGCATTGACTACCGCGATTTCAAGGGCGACACGGCGCTGGCCAAGGCGTGCATGCGAGGCCAACTGGACCTCGTGGCCCTTTTGCTAGCGCACGGCGCGTCTCCCCTGGTGGAAGACAAGAAGGACGTGACGCCCCTCATGCGTGCATGCAGTGACTCCAACGCCGATGCCACGCAGCTTCTTCTTGACCATGACGTGTCCAATGTGGATGCACGGGACGTGGGGATGCAGACGGCGCTCTTCTATGCGTGCGCAGAAGATGCCGCGGAATGCGTCAAGCTCCTGCTCGCCAAGAAGGCCGCCCCCAGCCTTGCGAACAAGCAAGGCATCACGCCCATGATGCTGGCGTGCAGCTCGGGCAACCTGGAGGTCGTCCAAGCGCTCGCGGAGGCAATGGAGGCAGCCCTTTTGAATGTTCAGGATGCGCACGGTCAAACGGCGCTCTCCCGTGCGTGCGCGACCGGCGCCCTCGCTGTTGTCAGCGTACTTCTCCACAAGGGGGCGAACCTTACCATCTGTTGCAACCGGCTCCTGACGCCGCTCATGCTGGCAAGCTCCCAGGGCAGCGAGGAGGTTGTCGAGGCCTTGCTCCGCCAAGCGGACCCGTCGTACGTGGACCTCGTGGACTGGCAGCACATGACCGCCCTGTACCATGCATCCTCGCGAGGGCACCTGGTGGTCGTGACGACGCTCCTGAGGCATGGGGCGAATGCGCTTCTTGTTTCTGAAACTCGGAGCAGCCCGCTGCTGGTGGCCGCCGAGCAGGGCTTGACGGACATTGTCCAGCAACTCGTCCTGTCCGTGCGGGACAGCCACGCCCAGAGGCGCTACGTCAACGACGGCGACGAGGCCCTTGTGAACCCGTTGCACCAAGCAGCCACCTTTGGGTACCGGAAGACGGCCGAGTGCCTTCTCCAGCACGGGGCGTCCCTCTGCTCCATCGACGAGCACGGGGACACGCCCCTTACCGTCGCCTGCCTCCGCAAAGAGACGGACGTGGTCAGCCTGTTGCTCCAACACGCCACGGCTGCCGACATCAACCATGCCAACCATCGCGGGAAATCGGCATTGTACCATGCCATTGCCACGCAAAACATGGACCTCCTGAATCTTCTTCACCGCCACGGAGCCCTCGTCCAGCCATTGTTTGACAGCGGCGCAATCTGGAAAGCTGGCTACCCGCAATATGTAAGCATGTCCATGCTCCGGTGCCTCGTGGATTCGTTCGCGGTGCCAGTCAACGCCTTCAACCGCCAAGGCAGGAATGCACTGCACATGTTGATTGCATCCTACGAGGATGCCACGGAGGCCGTCGCCTTTTTGCTCTCCCGAGGTGCCAATCCTTGGCTCACGGGCCGAGACGGGTTGTTGCCCGTGGTGATCGCCTCACACCACACGGTGCGAATTCTCCTGAAAAATGCCATGTACGAGCACGAAAGGTTCCGGCTCGTGGAAAAGGCCCGCGCCCTATACGGCATGTACCAACGCATGGACCAAGTGGCGTATCGTGCCCGTACGCGCGACAGCAAGCGCATGAAATGCATCCCTACTGCCCCCAAAGTCCTAAAGGAAAGGCTCGCTGCGGCCACTGCTCACGGAGGATTCGGCGATAATGAATGAGTATGTCTTGGAGTCGAGTAAGATTGGCTCGTGGATGGCGCAGCGTGCAGGCGAACTGGGCAATGCGTCGTTGACGAGGCTGCCCGCATAGACGAGACACTGTACCCGGTCTGGAACGAACTCGAGGCCTTGTGCCAGCAGACGCACGACACCTTTGACGAGGCCCTGAAAATGTACCCCGGGCGCCTCAACTACACGGTGGAACACTTGTTGGCGCATTTAGACCGGCCGCTCCCGGCCAATCGGCCATGCCGAAAGTCACCGTTCTGCCGACAATTGAAGAAGAAGAAGAACCGCCGGTCGTTGGGTTCGCCCGGTGACTCCCGCGGTGATGGGGGCACAGTACAAGCCAATGGTCGTGTACTTGTAGCTGAGTGACTCCTTGTACAATTTGATCTTCTCCAAATACATGGTACTCTTATTAAGTGCCCCTTCCGTCCTCAGGGCCAGTGATTCGAGCGTTGGCAAACCGCCAAGGCCCTTCCGTCGCACAAGGTTTGACCCAAATTACAGTTAAAACCTAACGCCTCACTGAAAGGCCAGTGCCAATCGACGTGCAGTGCCACACTTGTGTGAACGCATGCCTTGTGCACTACGACTTCGCAAACACACAAGCAAGATTGCTTTGAACGCATGGAATGCCACGGCGCCACGTCGGTCATCAAATCGTGCGTTTTGTGGTAGGGTTCCCGGTATCTCAACCACCTCCTGCGCTTTCTGTGAAGCATCCGTCGCTGCATTGGCTTTTTCCTCGCCAAAACGATGGGTCCATCATCAAGGGGCACCCCATCGCCAAATCGCCGCATTGTGCTATTTTCAACGCGCCAACACGGCGTCGTTGGACCACATCTACGAAGACGAACCGGGCACCGTACTCCCCTATGAAGGCGGTTGCCCGACCACCTACTAAAATCATTACAACTCCTTTGCAGGGTCGATCCCCAGGGTTTCGGCGTTGCACCACATCATGGTCGTGAGCGAATCGCCGTGGCTTTTCCAGGTAAAGTCGAGGGTGTTGTCGCAATGTCTTCGAGCGTGAGTTTCTTCCACTCCACCTCGCCTTGCGTGCTCATGCAAGTGTGTAGGAAGTTTTATCATACCGGAAACGTTATTGGGAAGACCGCGCAGGCCTCGGGAGCATCACAGGGGGGCTCCACCACCGCAAGGGGCGGGGAGTTCACGATGGACATGTCATCGGACTCGGACACAAGACTCATTTGACTCAACGTCTTGCCCTTGCTCACGACAATAGGCCCGGCAGCCCCTACCTTTCCACACATAGACGTAAGGCGCTAAGCTCTACAAGGTTGGGGCTCAGCCCAGTATGCTTGCGGGCTTTGCAAGGGCGAAAGGCCTCCTCTAACGGCTGGCGCCTCCATGGGCACGGACGTTCGTGCCGGGAGAGCAAGGCTGAGCGGTTGGCTGCCGGGCGAAAGGACACAGCAAAGCGGAAGGCGAACATGGCGTTCATCTAGTTTCTCTCTGAAGAAGTCACCACACAGGTCCGTTCCCTCCTTTGATTACGTGGAGTAGGGAGGCAAGTGGGGAGGAGGGAGGGAGGGAGAGAGAGAGGGAAGAGTAGGAGAGGTGTAGTAGGTACGAGATGGCGAAAGAAAGTCGAAACTTATGTCAGAGATCGAACATCTCTTCAGTCTTGCTACGAAACGGCGACGGCGACGGCGATGAAAAATGAGAGGGAGGGAGGGAGGAAGAGTAGCAGAAGAGAGATAGAAAGGCGAGGGCTTTGTACCTTGTGAACTTGTGTAGAAAAGGCGAACAAGAATTAGGAGAGAGTACCAAACAAGAAGAAGGGCTGTCGCTATCAGAGCGCTTTCTGTCTGGTCGTGAAGCAAGAAGTAGGCAAGCAGCAGCAACTAAAGAAGAAAAGTGGCGATATGTCTGAGCCTCAAGTGCCGAGCACCTTTTCTTCTTTGTCTTTTTAAAAGAACCCTCTGCAAGCTCGACTCTTTTTTACGCACTCTTGTTCTTCTCCTTCCTATCTTCTCATTGATCCGCCTATTTATCATCTCCCGTGTCCTTTCTATTTATTAATAACACTGGTCATAAAAAACGATAACTGACTGTCTCTCCCTCCTCTTTCATTGACACTATGCGTTGAAGAGATAGCAACCATTCAGTAAGTATCTTTCTTCCTTCTTCCTTCTTCTATCTTCTATACCATTTTTTCCTTTGCTCCTTCATACGCTTGAGCGCCGTGCCTTAATGAAATTATCCGTTACTTCTTCCTTATCCCGTGTATATTGCATCTATAGACTAGCGAATCAACACTTAACGAATCATCACATTCACCTTCGCCTCCCGTCCGGCTGCCTGAAGCATGCCTTGGACCAGCTTACTAAAGTTTTCATCTTCAGGGCCAAGACGTAGAATGTTCAACATGTTAAGTTGCGGGCACCCTTGGATGGTCGCATGGGCGATAGCGCTAATCCCTAGAATTGTCACCTTGCCTGTCGCCATAAAATTGATGCAAAAAGATTCCAGCATGGGCAAGCCCCGCGTGTCGATCGCTCGCGCCAAGTTAACGATGCCCCGGTCGGTCACGCCTATATTTTCAGAAACTATCAATTTCTTCAGGTACTCGAAACGGCCTTCATGAATGACAGTGGCTAGCGCGGCCATGCCTTCATCGCCCATCCCGACGTTTCTCAGGCCCAAATGTGTTAGGCAAGTGTGAGCTGCTTTCAGCAAGCTATCGACCAGGGCCCTGATCCCCACGTCCGTAATGGCGGGGTTGAGGCCAAAATCCAAATTCTTCAATGCTGGCAAGGCGTCTCGTCTCAAGAGGTCTCCCACAGCGGTTAGATCTTCTGCATCAATGGCGCAGTGTTGAAAAGAGAGGAACATCAAGCGATTCGCACAGCCAGACACTTCTATGGCATTCAGAAAATCTTTAAAATCGTCACCACGCAGCAAGGGACCACACATATCAATTTGCTGAAGATTCTTCAACGCGTCATGGCGCAAAGCCATAGAAAGCGTTTGCAGAGCTGTCCTATCATGTGATGTCGCATCTTCAGCCCAGAACTCTACCCTTTCAAGTGCTGGCGCCGCCTCAAGCACGTTCCAAGAGAAAAACGCCCCGTCATCTTCTACTCCTTCGAGCGAGATATCTAGCACTGTCACAAAAGCAGGCACCGAAATCCGATTTCCAATCAAACGAGGGCAACGCCGTCACTGACGGCAGCAGGACGCGCAACAACCGAATGCGTGTAGCTACCGAGACGTGGTCAAAAGAATTTTCTGCTTCGAAGCATTCTAACCTCATACACCCGGGAATGCGGGCACGCGCTTCCAACATGGCTGCAATGCAATTGAGGTCGTTCTCGTCGAGATAAGTCCCAGGTAAATGGAGGTGCGTAAGTAGTAAAGAGGCGCCGCCGGCGAGTGCTTTTGTCAAAATAGACAACTGACCATGCGCGAAACAGCAAGCGACGACTAGAGTTCGTAATCCGGTCAGTGCCGCAGCCAGCCCGAGCGCTCCTGCTAGGAGATTCAGGCGTTCTTGCGTCATAA
>AFGL01009638.1:0-17959 GCA_001614225.1 Nannochloropsis limnetica | reverse complement strand
AGGGGGGAGAGGGAGGGAAGAAGCGCAAGGGCGGGTCCAAGGCCACGGCTTAGGGAGGAGGGAAGGGCGAGGAGGGGGAGGGAGAGGGAGGGAAGGGAGGCAGGAAGAGATGTGCAGTCGATAGATAGGTAGAGGCTGGACAAACAAAGAAAATGTGTGAGATAACGATGAAGATCGGGAAGAGAAGAAGAAGGTGAGCATAGAGAAAATGTGCGATAGAAAGGGAACAGAAAGAACAGAAGAAAAAGAGGGTTAGAACCATGAACGAAAAGAGAAGAAGAAAAGGAGAAATGTACCTTACTTGTGCATGTGTCTTTGAATGCGTATGGCTGTGTGTGTGGGAGTGAGATAGAGAGTGACTGACGATGAAATGACGTGTGAGTGTACAGAGCAAGACAAGGCGAGACAAAAGAGGTGGAGGGGAAATGAATGAAAAGAAGGAGCAGCAGAGCAACCGGAAATGTATGGCATTTTGGAATGACTTGTCGTCTTTCTACGATGCCCTTTTCCGTGTTTGTCCCTCCTCCACTCCCTCTAGTTTACCTTCTGAAGCAGACAACGAAAGCAAGCAGCAGTGGCAATCGGAGCCACTTAGAATGGGCTGCGCAAAAAGCAAACGTTCGCGGCCCCCTCAACAAACAAAGATGAAAAGTTGTCAATGCAAAGCAATTATTGTTGTTTTTTTCTTCTTGCTTCTTTTTGGTTTCTTTTCTGACTTTGCATCTGTATTGGTGGTGAGATGTGCGAGCGAGCAAAGAGATAAAATTTGAAGCGCTAGGCGCATCGCACGTTACTCGGCTATGTTTCCTGGTAGCCAAAGGAGCGGGATGGCGTCATCGTTCCGCGGAAATACCAGTGGCCTGATGCTGGCATAGCCCACGTGACCCGGGGCGGGTCGTTCTTCTTTTGCACATATTGTGATAGTAGATGATGTTGCCATGCCGGTTGGGAATACTAAATTATTTCCGATTTATGCCAATGCCCCCCCCAAAATCAGATTTTCTGTATAGTACGTAGGTGGAAGGCGGCGGCGGCGGGGAGCAGGACCGTCTCGGCACGCGTGATGGCTGGCTGGCTTGAATGACCTGGCCGCAAGCGAGGCGGGAGTGGTGTGTGCATGAATAATGGGGGGCGGGTATCGTCGTGCGTGCGGTTGATGTTGAAGCCCGTGTCGAAAACCGCACACATGCAGTAGAGGGCGCATTGTTGATCAACCCCATGGAAGCTCTTCTGCCTTCGGATCAGACGCCCACTCTTATCGACCGAATAGCAAGGAGCCGACAGCGCTCAAAGCAAGCAAGGCATGGCTTATAATACGTTTAATATTTCTAATATTTCTTTCTTTTTTCTCGGATAGCACACTATCACTTCAAGTGCAGCATATCACGCGGACGCAGAGTCATCTAAAAATAGTCGGAAGACTTTTTTGCACGAGTTGGAGCGAGAAACCGCTCACTACAATGTAGAACAACGAATCTCAACTACGCTCAAGTCCATGTTCAAGTCAAAATTAGGACATCAATTACTATAATCTTTATTATGTCAGAGAAGCACCCGCCGCACATAGCCGCTGCACGCCTCGGTGATGAGGAGCACCTTCCGTGAGCCCGGCGGATCAGAGACCTCCGCGACGGCGACGCCCGTCGGGCAACGGAGCGAGGCGTCCGTTGCCTGGCCGCGGTCGCCGGTGCTCTGGCGCAGCCCATTTCCTGCCACCGTCGTGATGAGCCCCGTTTCGCCTGACACGACGCGGACGCGCTCATTGCCCGTGTCGGCGACGTACAGGTTCCCGTCGTCCCACGTCAGTCCCCCGATCGTGCGGCTGATCCCCGCACTCTGCCCCACGGCCAGGTTGCCGTCACCGCCGAAGCCGCAGATGGGCTGCTGGTCCCGGCCCACCAAAGCCCACCCCACAAAGGCGCCCGTGTTGATGTTCACCTTGACGATGCCGCACTGCTGGACGTAGGCCACGAAGAGCGTGCCGGTCGTGGCGTCTCCCGTTAATCGCACGGTCCGGCGGGCCGACGCGGTCGAGGACTGGAAAGCCGCCGCGTTGGCAAAGGCCGAGATGTTGGCCACAGCGCGGACTCGACCGTCGCCCGTGCGCTCCGCGTCGTCCAACGCCCGCGCGTCAATGCGGTACAGCAGGCCACAGACCGTGTCCACCGTGAACAGGTCGCCGGTGTCCGGGTGCCGCCAGGCGCCTGAGATGTCCTTAAAGCCTGTGTAGCGTGCCTCCTGGTCCGTCACGCAGCTATATCCGCCCGTGCCAATTATCGCCCGCTGCACGTAAGCACCGGTGTCGTTGTCGTAGTTGAAGCTCAAGACGGCCGGCGTCGTAACGCCGCTGCGCAGCCGCACCTGCGGCGACGCGATGAAGAGCTGCTGGTCCGTGCCATTGACCTGCGCATCCACCTGGTCGGCACCACCGCCCACGCTGGCATCGTACGCGGACGAAGGGATCGTCCAGAGCACATCCGGAGCGGGTATCCCCCGCCCCACGAGCAGTTGGTCCACGGTCGGCGTGAGCCACGTCACGTTGTCGACGCCCAGTGCCATGACGACGGGGGCGTCGCTGTACATGCTGGTCGTGCTCACGAGCACCTGCCCCGGGCGCGCAAGGCTGCGGTAGGCCGTGTCAATGCAGCCGCTCACATTGCAGGGTGCGACCCGGTAGGGAAACCCAAAGTCCTCGATCGCCCACCCCACCCAGCTTCCGTTGCCCTGCAAAAGCTTGGAGACGGCATCCACGCTCACGGGCAGCTGCGTGACGGGATCGAGGCCCCGGACGTGGCAGCCAATGACCCGAGTCTTGTTCCGGCTCGCCGGCGGCAGCGCGCTCCGCAGGGAGATGCTCGTCGTCGGCGGAGCGGGCTGCCTCTGGCAGGAGGCGTTGCCAGACCCGACGCAGGGCCCATAGCCCGCGCAAGCCAGGCGGCCGTCGACGCTGAGCAATGAGCGGCTGGGACAGCAGTCCGAGTAGCAGACGCTGGTAACGGGGCGGGCCCACGGGTCCGGGCACGTGCACTGCACCATGGAGACGTTCGCGTAGAGCCCCGCGGCAGCCTCGGCATGGCAGGTGCAGGATGCGGCTACCGGCTCGTTCCAGGCGGGGCCCGGAGAGCATGTACCCCCGCTCACCGTGCTCAGGCAGCTCCCCTCACCATCGCAAGTCAGGACGCCATTGATGTTGCTGGCCGACTTGCTCGGGCAGCAGGAGGTGTAGCAGGCGCTCGTGGTGCTCCCGCTCCCTGGTTTCCGGCAATCACACTCCAGAAACGGTGCCCCAATAGCTTTCTGCTTCACCTGGCAGCTGCTGCAGCTTTGCGTGTAGCTGCCGGTCCAGTCCATATTCCAGCAGGCGCCCCCCGTGCTCGAATTGGTGCAGCTGCCTCCACTCTGGCAAGTTAGGACGCCATTGTTGTTGCTGACCGACTGATTTGGACAGCAAGAAGCGAAACAGGTGGAAAAGGCGCTATTCCCCTTGCCGTCTCGGCAGGTACACTGCAGGGACGCGCCGACGGGCGTCTGCACCGTCTTGCAACTCGTGCAATTGCCCTTATAGGTACCAGTCCACGGGGTCGGCGGCGGCGCCGTGGGCGAGCGGGTCGGCGCCAACGTCGGCCCCGCGGCCGGCTCGGGGTTGAACAAGTCCACCGTTTTGAAAAGCCAGGGGCCGGGGTCGTCGAGCGAGCCCGTGTACTCGATGTTGTCCCCCGCGTAGGCCGGCCCGTCGCGCACCGTGATGAAGACGTTGGTGGTTACGACGTACTTGTGAAGCTCGGTGCCCCAGTTCACCATGCAGCTGATGGAATCCTCGTCCGCGTCAACGCTCAGCGTCGCCGTGCTGTTGCCGGGGTCAGCCTCGTACTGGCCAGGCCCTAACACATCCATCAGCGAGCGGGTCATGTCGTCGCCACTATGTGTGTGTGTATGGTCGATTTGGGGAAGGATTAAGCAAAAATTGTGCATTTAGGGTCAACAGCGGGTGAGAGAAGCCTCGGTCCTTCCGCATCAAGAGGTACCCTCTCGTCCCATCCTCTTACCAGCGTGTTGCCCAGCCAAGAAGCGTACGGTTTCGGCGCGGGGAGTGCGGGGAATAGAGTGACGAGCCACAGCCTAGGGTCGCCATGTCGAGCACAGGCATGCGGTGGAGCTTGCGGGTGCGGGTGTCCCTCGGAGTCGGATCGGGCTGCATGGGGAACACGTTTCCTGATCCGTCACTACCGTTGCCGTAGACCAGCAACGGCAGCCAGGGGTAGGAGAAACCGCCCGCCATGGAGTCCGTGCAAGTGTCACTAAAGTACGGGTCACGTCTGCCGCCCGGGGACGGGTGCGTCTGGAGCTCACAGCCCCGCCAGAAATCCCTGAAGTATCCCGGCCTCAGAGGATTGCCGGGGCTCGGCCGCTGGCCTAGATGCTCTTCCATGTAGTCAGGCCGCGAGACGAGATGGCACGACCCGCCGTATTGATCAGAGGTACCTTTGCAGGCGTGCTCGCAGTCCCACGCGCAGCCCGCCTCCATTAGCCCATCCGCCTGGGCGCCATCTGCCCTCTGCGATGGCCCCAGCGCCGCCTTCCCGAACCGGTCCAACAGCGCTTTCTTTTGGCCCGTGTGGCAGCGCATGGGCGTGTACCCCATCATGGCAGGCCCGTCGCGTCCCCACAGGCAGGTGCGGTCGTACAGCGCAGAGAAGTCCGTGGTGGCGCAATGGACGCCCGAGGCCCCCATCCGCCGGCCCTGCTCTGTCTGCAGCATAGGGTTGTGTGCGACCAGGCATTGCGCCGAGGCATAGCGCGCTTTGGGTGGTCGGAACGTGAAATTTCGGTCAGGACAGGAATCTCTGCCTGGCTTGACGTTGCAGGAGGGGTTAAACGTCAGCGTCCAGCTGAAGTTGCCAAAGTTGTTGCGCTCCTGGCCAAACGCGAGGTCATAGAGGTAAGCCGTTGCGGTACTGTTAACGATCCAAAACGGCCGGGAGATCATGCCATCGAATGGCACGTAGAAGCGCATGTTATCCGGCTTCTCCATCAGCGCCAGGACGTCGCCCTCCGTGAAATCACTTCCGTTGCGCAGCGTGCTGGTGTACATGGCGCGCAAGTCACCCCACGTATCGCCGCCCGCCACAGAAAAGAGCTCGATCGGGTAGCCTAGCCGTCTCTCCAGCATCCGCCACAGCCCTTCTTGCTCAATGTCAACGTTGCAGCCCGTGCCGCAGCTGCGGAAAACGCCGACGGTCGAGCAACCCAGCCTCAAACCGTCGGCGGGGGTGGCTAAAGCGCAGCGCGGATCGAATTCCTGCAGACTCGCGGGGAGAAGCCAGCGGCTCTCTGTGATTCGACCCTTGAGCTTTGGAGCTTCGGCGTCGCGGTCGTCCACCCCCAAGGCCTCAAAGCCCAGGACCTCCGAGCCAAGCAGCAGGCGTAGGCCCTCCCCGGGCTCGTCTCCAAAGCTCAAGGGCTGCCCCAGGAGCTCCACCTGGGCCATAAGGTTGTCATACACCTGGTTGGTCGAGTCCCGCAGCCGGTCGCACACCTCCACGGCCTCGTGCATGGGCGAGCCCTCGGGAGATGAATAGGCTCGACCGCACAAACTGTGAGGTTGGGTGGGTGGGAAAGGCGGAAACGGGTCAGGAAATACCTTGTCCAGGGAGAGTGGCGGATGGGAGGAGAAAAGAGCGCTGGAGAAGAAGAGTAATGCACTCAACACACGCGTTTTATGGATCAGAAGCCGCAATGTATTAGGCTCCATGGACTTACGTGCCGGGATCGATGATCGACCAAGTCGTATTTGTGGCTCCTTGCCTCTGGAGAGCCTGCTGCACCACATTCTGTGCCTTCCAGAGGAGTGCATCGCGCAGCATTTGCATGCCTGTGCGTGTGTATGAAAACGTTTGAATGACCATTTCGACTACCAAGAGCTCCCCCCCTGCTCCCTTCAACTGTGCACTATTCAACATCGCATTCCCAAGCAAGCATTATATGGACACAACTAGCATTATTCCTCACCTTCGGCTTGCACCGCCATCTTGTCCATGAACCAAAGATTTATCAATGTGTAGAACTGACGGTTGTCCAGGACAGGCATACCTTCCTGTTCACTGGTGAATACATTGGGCTGCCCTGCTCGCACGGGAAAAAGGGTGACATGACGTGAGCAGACATTAACAAAGAGCGCAGCACGCCCAAATCAACCATCTTCCACCCCCCCCCCCGCCCGCTATGGCTACGCCTTGCCTTACATTGGGCAAAGGCTGCGGCGGCGCAGCTCAAAAGGGCGCCCGACCGAGGGCTCAGATCTCTCGTGCCCATCATGATGCTGTGAAAGCTCGTAAGATGAGCGAAGATGCCCTGCTCGCCCGGCAATTCGCCCAGGGCCTTGAGGCTCCAGTCTGCGATGTCCTGGACATGGCGCGGATTGACGCTACCCCAACCGCTCTTCTTGGCGGCCTCCAGCCCTTTTTGCGCCTTGTACAGGATGCTTGAGGAACCGCTGCCCTGATAGTTGTACCTAGTCGTGTCATGAGCGTGGGGGATGAGGAAAAGGGGGATAAACTTTTCCCCCTCTTAGAATTCCTGCAGGATTATGGATTTGTAGCTGACTTACCAAAAGAAATCCTGTGCGGCCCAGCATCAATACGAGCGTCAGCAGGAGAAGAGAGGTGCATGTACATGTGTGCGATATGGTGTTACTCATTGATCTTCTTTCCCAATTCCACTCTTGCCTCATCACATCACCATGCCAGCGCCTCACCTGAATGGCGCGGGTGTCGGTGTCGAGGCGGGCTGTCTCCACACTGCACTTGAGATCCTTGATGTCGTTCCGAATGTTGACGAGCTCCGCCTGCATGAGAGTCACCTGATCCTGCAGGCTCTTTACGCGGTCCAGTGTCTCAAGCGTCGTCTGGTTGATCTGTGAACAGGAGAGAAGGGCCAGAATGAGAAGGAGTGGGAGACAAATTAGACCCGAGAACGATGAGGGGAAGCCCGTGCTTAGACATGCAATGCACCAGGAGGAGCGTACCTGGTCCAGATAGGGCGTGTAGTCCGGCGTTGATGGAGAAGAGGAAAAGAGGGAGAAGAGCCCAAAGCCGAAACCCAAAAGCTGGAGGGGCGCATCCAAGAACACCAGGGCCTTTCCCTCCCACATTGTGTCGGGGCGCTTATTTATCTGCGGAAAATAAGAGGGAAAGCAGTCACGGTAAGTAAAGCGCGTGCAACATGAGATGCACAGATACGGGCGCCGACATCGAGCCTACCTTGTTGCGTTGGTCCAAGAACTTGCCAGATCCCGTAAAAACACGGGATAGGATCAGGAAGAGCGCGTTTAGCGCCGCGGGCGCGAACATCACACTCGATGTCAAGCCGTCCAACGGAGGCTGCAGGGTGTCGTAGGCCCGAATATGCTGCAGTGCCGCAGAGCCACCGAAACCGGCGGAAAAGTTGGCACAGAAGGAGAGAACGTCATCACCATTGGGGACGGGAACCGGATCGTTGCAAGACGATGCCGCGTTGATGGCCTCGACGAGGGCCCGCCGCGTGACCGAGGCCCCGACGAAGCTGATGTTGTTAGAAAGTCCTTAGCCACGTATCAAAAGATGCTATGGGATCTTGATGTACTAAAGAGGTTCGATGAGGACGTCATCTCAGCTTCCAAGCGTATATCGAGAATGGTTTCATATACACAGAAGGAGAAATCGTACTATATTAATATTTGCAATGACCTATCAATATTACACAAAGAGCTTGTACGAGCTCGCAATGAAAGCAAAAAGATTGTTACGTTCTTGCGCATGTACAAAGACATTACGTGGGACCAAATTCCGAAGGACGCGATCAATCTGTGCGTCCAAAAAGCCGACATAGGATATGGAATATTGCCGTTGAGAGAGGTGCATGCAATGGGTAATCACGGTCTTCAATTGTTACAGAGACTCCTTATGCACGACGACGAAATTCTGGACAAGTATCTTTCACTTGCTTTGACCGAAAAGAAAATGACGGAGCAAAGAAGAACACAGAATTTCTTCTCAAGGCCGCCCCCGCCAATGCACGAGAGTACTGGACCGCAGAATTATGAAACTGAACGTACCAAAGACGAACGCATGGAAACCAACGCGGAGAATGAATGGCGTCAATATCGAGCAGATCTTTTGACGACGATAGCGCGTATCCCAATGACGATACCGGCCGAGAATCTAGCTTTTGACAAGATGTATGTAAATTGTGGACAATTTATCCAAGAAGTGCTTCGAGGTAATCGCTCCGTTAAGGATCCAGTAGTGCGTCAAGAATTTGCAGACAGCGTCTATTTTACGACGATGATGTATACCCGCTTCGTAAGACATTCGATGCCACTAACATGCCGTGCCGTCAGTTTGGAAAGTGTGATGGATCGTCCGGTTGTTTTCTTTGGTCTTGATAAACCAGACTATAATTTCCCTCATACGCAGTATGATAAGAATAACAACTTGCTAGTCGATTATTATGTCAAAAAATGTAAGGAACTTGCCGATTATAAAACGCTGCTCAAAACGAGTCACGCTAAACTGTGTAACATTCTTACTTTTTTATCAAAGTACAAGGCGACGGAGTACCTTGACATTCCTGAGGAACAGAGAGTAAACTTTAAGGAATGGACTCATCTGTTCAAATTAGACATGGGGAATGAATCCTGGTCAAAGATCAAAGACAACCTTCATTTTTGGAAAAAAATGAGTGCTGAGCCTAGCTCGCCTCTTGAGGTGGATGATTTTATCGTATGGTTGGCGGCAGCATTGAAACGAGAGGGTGAGCATCTGGAGCGGGGGGTGGAACGAGGCCTTTTCCCCAAATGTCATTTGGGCTCGCACGACAATCTATATTTTGACACTGAAGATGCTCAAAGTTTGAGACCAATGTTCATGCTGAGAAGTGCCGAAAAGTCTCTTAAGGTCTTGTTACGTCTCGTCCCATATCTCGAAATATACGGCTACAACGCGGATCTTCTGCCGCTGGCTCATGTGGATGACAACACTGGGTTTCACCCGTTGTCATATTTGGAGGCATTGTTGAAACCCGAACTTTCCGAACTACGCTCTATTATTATAGGTCAGGAAGACGTGGTTTCTCGTGCTGACACTCCCCGCCGCGGTACAAGTGACGACATGTCCAATATTTGTGCCCAGCTTTATGCATTTACACAGGGTCTTATTCATCAGAGGCGAGCGTTGCTCAAGATTTTAGATGATTTAGAAAACGATCGACCTTTGCAGCAGCATCATATCATCGATGCAGACGGGAATAACATTCTTCTGGAGAAGGCAAATGTACTACTGCTGAAACGACTAATGGCACACGATGACGCGATTTTAGCAAAGATGGGCATCCGCAAATTGAGCGAGGACGATACGGCGCCTCCTCCCCCAGCCCTACCGCAACGCCGATTATATTCATATGTGGAACCGATTAACGGACTTTCTGGAAACTAGTCCATAACGATGACCACGGCCCACAACGTCGACGACCAAAAACTATCATCTACATAAGATATTTCTTGGCATTGCCCTGTACGCGTTGAAACTGGCGCAATATCTCACGATTCTCCTCGTCAGTAAGGTCGTTCGTTGCATTTTCCAAGACCTTGTCGGTCGTTGTGGCCAACCCCTGGAGCGGTGCCATAGTGGTCAAATATTTCATCGCGTTGCCCTGAAACGTCGCCTGGCCTGTCGTCGTCGTATCCCCCTGATCCATCGCTTGCCCCGACTCCCCTCCCGACGAAAGATACTTGGACGCATTCCCCCGAAACACGGCGGAAGAGCCCTCGCCTTTGGGGTTGTCCTTCGATGCCAGCATGCGATGAATGTCGGCCTGCATGTCCGCCACAGGGAACAGCTTGTACGTCTTGTTTGTGGGGTGCAAAATGACCAGCATCATCCCCACGATCACCTTGTCGTACTTGGACTCCAAAATATATTTGTATAAATTCAACTGTAGGGAATACTGAACGTGATTACAACTGTCGTAGTGGCTACAAGGACCGTAACCCTTCTCAAATACGTTACGTGTACGGATTTCCTTGGACCGCTTCCAGTCCACTATAAAAAGTCGACGATTCGTCTCGTCGGCAATGTCAGAAAACAGCATGTCAATACTGCCGCACACGCGGACATTCTCGTCCTCGTCAAACACGTACCACTCGCTACGGTACGGTCGCATCTTTCCGAGGCAGTGATCCCGAAAGTAGTCGAGGAAAAACCCAAACTCCACACTAGGCGCCACCATCTCAGGGACGACCTCGCCCAGCCCCGCGTACTCATCAAAGAATAATTCAATCTGTTCGTGCAGATCGCTGCCATCCTGCGTCGCTCGAGCCCATTGATCCTTGATTGCTTGGGGTTCCATTCCATAATAAGCGCTCCGTTTGCTTTGCGTGATCTTGGCAATGACACCATCGGCGTCAAAGTGCGGGAAAAACTTGTGAATGAGCGTCGTGACGCTCGTGTAGTGCCCCGACTCACCGTCGATCGTGTAAGTGTGTCCCTCCTCCTTGAAGGTGATGCGTGCATCGCGCGGATGCCCGTGAAGCTCCTGCAATACGGTCCCGCTCAGCTCCGGCATTTTCTTTTCTAAGGCGAACATAGGGTGGAGGGGGTGGGTTGTATCGTGGTGAGAAAATGGCTTTTATCGGTGTTGATGGAATCCCAGTCGTCGCCCAGCATCCCGCCCGTGTCTTCAGAGGACGGAGGAAAAGTCCAGAAAAAGGCTCCCGTCGTCAAGTGAACACTTTCCATGTACGTTTTCCATGTTTCAAAATACTGTCCATCCTCTTCAAGCATGTGACCGCCGAATTCGGTCACGATAATGGCACTGTCGTTAAAAAACGGATGGTGCTTTAGAAAGCCGAAGCGCTTCTCAAAAACCTCGCCGCCCTCCATCCGTGCATCGTCGCCCCTTACGTCCGGACCGTATACATGTGGCGCAAAAACGATCTTGTCAAACATACCAAGTTTACACAGTGGGTCGTCGTCGCAATCACTTGAAATGTCCTCAAACGTGCCACCCCACGGCGGCTTGTCGGTGGAGGATTGTGTCGTACCATCCATAAAATAAAGACCCCCGAACCTGTCCCCAATCGCCGCAATCACTTTTGCGCAATGGGTATGGAAATCATACGTCGTACAAGAACCGTGTGGCTCGTTCTTGATCTCAAGGCCCATTACAGCAGGATGCTTGCCAAAAGCCTGTGCAAAATTCACCCACGCGGACACCACTCGGTCCTCGCTGACGTCATCCGTCCAAGGCATCTCGGTGATCTCGCCGCCGATCGTATGCAGGTCAAAAAGCGCAGAGATGCCGCGGGCGCTCAGGTGGTCCAGAAAAACGCCCAGGTACTGACCCACATTCATTCCAGGGTAAAGTTCGGGTTCAGATGTCCCACACTCTTCCTTGATGACCGTGTCCAACTTCTCCATGATTTCGAAAGATAAGGGTATACGCAAGGCGTTGAAATTCTGTTCTTGGAGGACGTCCAGGTAGTGATGCAGAGGACTCAGCCAAAGACCGTGGACCACATTGCAGTCGGATTCAAATCCATTCCAGTTGATCCCCTTGAGTAAAAAAGTTTCCTCGTTGTACAGGATATTGTTTTCCTTCGTTGTCCAGGAATGTTGAAGCAAATGTTTACCGCCCCCACGAAGAGCGCAAGATCCTCCTGATGAGGCCTGCACTGATACGGCAAGTAGCAAAAACGTCAACCAGTTCATGTCGTCTTCATTACATATAGTACAATATTCTTTTACGGCCTTACATGGTAGTCGTTTGCCCCTGATATGGGGGCACCAATGTCGGTCAAGTTGCACGTGTGTGTCTCGTCAAGGAAATCGTGTCAACCCTGTCCCAGATACGATGTTTGACCGCATGTGCGGACGGCTCATGGAAGACCCTCAAAAATGGTATCAAAGGTATCCCAAATATCAGCTATGACCGTATTGTACTCGGTGTACTCGTCGTCCCCTTCCAATAATTCCCCCAAGTGACTTATATATTCCTGTACGAAACTATAATCATCAGAAATTATACCGAGATCTTTGTCACGATATATTTGTACATTCAATCTCCAGAGACGGTAGAAATATTGGTGTGGTTTCAGAAGGCTTCCATACCGTTCACGTTGATATTCTCCAATCGCAAAATTGACCTCCCGTGTAAGCAAATCGTGATTTCGTGCAACGCGTCCGAACGCATCATATATCGCATTCAACAAATTGGACTCTCTACGCTCATCTATATCCATTGAGGGTTTGAGGTCCAAGAAACGCTTATATGTATGCATGATCCGTTCGTATGTTTCACACTTATCGGGACGCCGAACCTATCAAGAGGATTGTCTACGGAGACAATGTATCGATACAGCATCTGAGTGTCATAGCAAATTCCCCGTGCTTCCATTCCTTGTCTTGTGTTGAAAACGGCAAATCTGTTCGGGAGAGCGTGCGGGGGATATTCACGCCAATCCATCAAGGTGATGAAGTCGTCCTGATTAAAACAATCGGTCTCCAACCCGTCAAGTAGTGCATTTAACGCTGTTCGTGCTCGAGTTGTCATTTGGCCATTGCGCAAGAAAAAAATGCCACACAAGTGTTCGTCAACAGGCCATTTTTACAAGACAACGCCCTACTACCCCCTACTACCACAGAGTATGCTTCTTCTTGACCACGCCGGATCCCTTCTACTAGACTTCTTCGACCCAACCGAGGCGAGTAGTACCTTACAGAGCCAGGGTCGTCGGCGTCGATGAAGTCGCCCGACTTAGTCTGGCCCCGCACCGACAGCGACTGGAGACCCACGGGGGTGCCAAAGAGCTGCTGTGCAGCTACCCTCTGCATGTAGTTCGTGAGCATTATGCCGACCTGTGCGAGCATTGTGTCGTTCAGATTCAAGACGCGCGCGTCCTCCTCGTTGCCCAGCCGGCGGCGGCCTTCATCCAGCGTCTGCATGCCAAAGATGACCGAGAATTCTTGCGGGGATGCCGCAGCATCGTAGCAGACGGCGTGCTCAGGAAAACCACCAATCGAGGTGTTGCCCGCTGCGCAAGGCCGACAGACACACTCCGGGGGGTCAAGCATGAGCGCAGAGAGTACCCGTGGATTGGACTTATCACAGGAACCAACCGGTGTGAAGCCCTCGGTGAGGAACTGCGGATCGGCGATACGAGAGCGGCACACCGTCTCGAGGAATGCTGATGCCATTTCCCCTTGCGAGTCATGATAGGTGCCAGTGCCGAGCGTACAAACTGTGTGTAAAAATGGATGGTGGGTGTAAATGTGTAAGAAGGAAATGATAAGATGGTGTGCTGCTCCATTTGAGAGCCTGTCGTGCGAATATCACTTACCACAGGTCCCATTCGACAGCGTCCAAACTGTCGGGTCGAGGCAGCGAAGGCAGGCGCTGGCATCATCGTTGCACTTGTCGCAGCCGATGATGTTGCAGGGCACCGTCAGCGCCCGGTTGATGCCGGCTATCTGCGACGCAGAGAGGCCGCCCTTGACGCTCACGGAGGTGCGCGAGGACTTTCTCTTCTCCTTCCGCACCTTTCCATTGCCCCAGCTTCTCGTCGAGGACGACCCCGCCGAGGGGCCTTCCGAGACGGAGACTTGGAAGGCCAGGCTCGCGGGGCAGGCGCAGCTGTCGGCAGCCATGTTGATCTGCAGCTTGAGTTCTTTTTTTCTCAACGGAAAAGTGGACAGGTCCCATGTGAGCGTAGAGGAAGCATCAGCCTGCTGCTCGACGGTGGGGTCCCACGGCAGCGTGTCGGACGGCCCCTGGTACAAGGCCCCATCCGGCGCGTTGACGATGAGCACCGCGGTGTCGGTTTTGGAGCGCTTGCGGACCAGCACATTCAGCGTGAAGCTCTGGCCGGGATTCACGACAGCGAGCTTGTCCCTGTTGCTGCCGCTGATGCTGCCGCTGATGCTGGCCTTGATGGTCAGGCCGTTCGCGTGCCGCGGGACAGCCAGGAGCAGGAGGAGGGGCAGCTGGAGCGCAAGAAGCAGCATTTGCCGCGCCCGCCACGGTGCAGGCATCGTGGGAGGAGGCCTGGGTGGTGGCTGTTGGACAAATGTATGAGGGGTGTTTATAGTATGAATTGAATAACTTGTCGAATCACACTCATGGGTCCAAGGCCGAAGCGATGCGAACTACTGGCCATTGACGGAGGATTCACAGTGTTTGGTGTGAAGCAATCAAGATTAATGGCGTGGTGTGAAGCAATCCACGCCAAGCGTGAGTCCTCCTTGCAATGGCCAGCAGGAAGATTCACGTTGCTTTGCTTTGAATGGGCTCTGCCTCTGCCTGCATGCACCGTTATTATACCCGACCGCCTGGTGAGCGGTTCGCCCCGACGCTGGTAGCACGGTAGCACGACCGCTGAATGAGTCCTGTGCGAAAGCACTGAGCTGCCTCAAAGTCGATCTCGTGGCTGGGATCTCAAGGGGGGAAGAGGCACAGACAAAGCCAAGAGAGGCCCATAAAACGAGAATTCAACGTGTACCTGGTAAGTTTGTTGACTGTTGAGATTTGTCCGTCTCCGGGTAGTCGCACGTGAGGTTAGTAAACTGTGCTTTTTTAATGCCAACAAACGCCTAAAATTATGCCAAATTCACACCCATTTTAGGCCTGGGGCGGATAGTTTTGCTACACGAAGCAGTTTCACCCCGTCCTTTGGACCAGAGATTAGCCCACACACTACGGAATCATCCACCCAAGTGGCGGGCCAGTACTTGCTCTAGGGACGACATGGCCTTGTCGCCGGGTCAGGAGGTCGAAATATGACGGAGCCTCCAACTTTTGCCCCCGTGGTCCGTAGGCCTTCTCCTTGGGACGGAAGGTAGCCCATCCATGCCCCTACCAGGTAGTGGTGGGGACTTGGCCTAGGGCGACTCCACAAACGCCACACGTTGCGCTTCCGTCACTTGGACATTCGTTTGTATGTATTCACCAGGACGTTGCAATTGTAAATATGCCCCCAAAAAAAGAACATCTCTATCTACATGCAATATGACGAACCAACTTTGATGGGGAAAAAGAACAAAATAAAAAAACAACAAAAGCGGAAAGCCGACCTACTGGAGCAGATAACAAGAGCAAGCAGTAGTGGCTATAGGAGCCACTTAGAATGGGTTGCGCAAAAAGCAAACGTTCGCGGTCCTCTCAACAAAAAAAAAGTAAAAAGTTGTCAATGCAAAGCAAAGCAATCGTTTTGGCTTTCTTTCCTCTTTCTTTATGTTTCCTCTTCCTGACTTTGCATCTGTGTTGCCTGTGAGATGTGCGAGCGAGCAAAGAGATAAGGTTTGAAGCGCTAGGCGCATCGCACTTTCCTCGGCTATATTGTCTCCCACTATCCTCTTCTTCTTTTGACTCACACATTCCCACTTTGAATTATCTTTTGTCGATCAAAATAGAAGGTATCCCTCAAGGTAAACAACAAGCAGAGAGCCGACCGGCATCAGACTTCGCCAATCCGTGATTATCATTCTAATTCGCTCGCAACTCTGCCCCCCTAACTCCTATCCTTGAGTGGATGAAAACCTCTATAGTTCAAGAGGGTCATTTTGGCCATTCCTTTGAACACTTGTGCTATCACAGTGTCTTCCGTGTTGTCGCCTTCCTCATTCTTTGCGAAGCTGAGATTCATCAGGTTAGGGCAGTGCGTGTATGTGGCGTAAGCTAGGGCTCCAAAACCCACCCCCGTAACGCTGGGGAGGCCATTCATGATGAAATCACGAAGATTAGGGAATATGCACCCTCCTTCTTTGAGTTCACTTGCTACAGCTGCCGCACTCGATTCTTGCCTTGCGAGTCGTGCACCCTCGAAAGCTCCTAAACGCACCCCTGTTCCTTGTCTGCTTCCTCGTCGCCCATGTCCTTCTCGTACGGCTGCTGCCAATGCTGCTGCCTGCACAGACCCGGCTAGGGCCAAGGCACCAACATCCGTCAAGTCCTGATTTTTATATAAATCCAGGGTCGATAAGCGTTTAAAAAAGCCCGCCTCGGCAAGCCCAGCCAGCTGCGCCAGCCCTCCATCATCCAATCCCACATCGAAAAGCAATAGATTTTCAAGACGCATTCGAGGGGCATTCTTCATTCCAGCCAGAAGGGCTATGATACCGTGCCCGCCGAGGGGGTTACCGCCGAGGTTCAGGGTTCTAAGGGCGGGAAAGACACCTTGCCCAAAATGCGCCCCGAAGGCTGCTGCTGTATCAGAACCAATATCACAACTAGGGAGCCACAATTGTTCAATAAAAGGCGCGCATGCGGCACCTGCGAGCGCTTCCACCATTTCCACCGCCCTCACGTCGCCGATCTGTACCTGTCTTAACGTGACCTCCACCAGTCGCCGAAATGCTACGCCACGCTGCAATGCCGAGATGATGGTAGTAATGGAGATGGTTGGAGGATCCTCTTCAAATGTACCCGTCAGACTCAAATTTGTCATCGCCGGCATTGATTCAAAGACTCGCACTAACAGAGCCGTATTGATGTCGCCTTCATAATGGAACAGATCGAGCGATTTCGCAGGAAAAACTGGCGCTCTCCCGTGCTCGTCCGGTTGAAAGCACGCTTCGTACGCTCGGTCCCATTCGAGCATGATGTCGCGGATCGAAGGCAGCGAGGCGCGCAGAAAGCGGATGCGCAACGCTACGTCGCAGTCTGGCCATCCCCCAAAGTCAAACTCTTGAAGCCCGACGCAGTGGTGGTGCCGCTTCCGATCCTCCAAAAAAGGCCTCAAAAAAGTCGTCCTCTACATTACCTCCGTTGATCCAAAGCGTTTGGAGCTTGGAAACGGCCCCGCGCCCGAGTGCCTCAGTAAAAATCCGAATGACGTCTAGGGGCGATTCGCCTCCCCCAAGGTGCAGCACCTCCAGGACAGGAAGAGCGCCTTCAGCCTCCAGAGCGCCCACCAGGCAGCTCATCTGCTCACTTGAGAATTCCGTCTCCACATCACATTCAAGCAAGCGCAGCTCCCGGAGCCCAGGGCTGGCGCCCTGCGCGAGCGCCACGCATAAATTAGGAAAGACAAGTTCAGCATCGTCCATGTTGATTGTCACCAGGTTACGTTGCCGGCGTAAAAGCGAAACTAGGGGAGCCTCTTGCAGCTCGGGGCAACACGTGCGAAAGTACAGTTCCGTCAGCGTGTGCGCATACAGGCGGCGGAGGGTGTGCGAGGCGGTGGCGATGTACAAGTGGTCTGCTTGATCAGGGAGACAGCCGGCAATCATGCCATGAATGCCCTCCGGCAGGGACTCCAAAGGCGACAGCTGCAGGCACAGCGCTTGCGGGAGGCTGCTGTCGGCGGGCGGGCGGGTCGGACATCCTTGTAATAGGCGCTGTGTTTTGTGGATGTGCGTGTGGTGGGACGAGGGGCGGGACGAGGGTGAAAAGAGGACGAAGCATGATGACGAAGAGCACGTCATTCTTCAAGCCCTCCCTCTCCTTCCATCACTTCTAACCCACAGCATTTGCATCCCATCGACACAGGCAGCCATGCTGCCATCTCCAGCGCCACCAGCATTACCACCGCCCGGGCCACGCCCTCCTCCGGCCGTTGTGCACGATTTTGCCGATTACCTGCCTCCCATCGACGCGGCTCTCGACAGCAGAATGGTCGAATGGTATGGCATCGAGGAGTGGGCTCGCATGCGCCGGGCGCTCGTCACGTCCCCTTCGCACACGTGCCTCCGCGTCAACACCTTGAAAGCCGACGCAAGCACGGTGCTGAAGGAGGTGGAGGCTTGGATGGAAGAGTACTACAGCAAGCGTGTCTCCACCACCACAACCACCAACGACGACGGAGCTCAGACTGAGAATGAAGACCGAGCGGCAGCAGCACCACCACGGCCCTATCTGCATCCTGTGCCTCCTCTCTCCACCGACACCATCATCATCCCCTCCCTACCGCCACAAGCATCGCATTCCTTCC
>AFGL01009625.1:0-25574 GCA_001614225.1 Nannochloropsis limnetica | reverse complement strand
CCCAAGAGTCTCCGTCTTCTCTTGGGAATGGTAGGCCTTCTTCGGCGAGGAGGCGAGCGGGTGGTTGGGTTGCAGTCGGCTCGACCGCCTCATGCTTGACCGGTGCTGTCAATAGCCACTTCGGTGGCCAGGATTACCCTGGCACGGTATTGTGTAAGCCTGTGTGCTTGTCGTATTATAAATGTGTGTGCTTGTCGTATTATAAAGCTCAACCCCAATGCCCAATGACACAAAACCTCCCCACCAGCCATCCCACCATCTCCCCCTACCGCACACCCCACCATCCTGACAGGCGACGCCCAGCAATGGCCTGGCCGCAGCAACTCAGGCCTTTTCCTCTCGGCGCCCTTCAAGTCCTCCTCCTCGCCACTGCCTCCTTCACAACCGTAGCATCAAGCATGCGCAGCATTGTAGAAAAGAGGGGCCTGCTCCTGGCCAGGCCCCTCTTTTCTCCAACATGCTTTGTCTCACTTGGGCCACGCAGCATGTCCGTGACCCCGGGTCCAGGCAAGCAAGCATTCAAAAGGCGCGCACCGAGATACCCTGCCATGTCGGCGACCCACGGAGACGAGGCGACGACCGCACCCTTGGACATGAATGGCTTTGTGGCAGTGTACAAACCAAAGGACTGGTCCTCCAATGATGTTGTTCAGAAAGTTCGCGGAGTCTTGGAGAGGGAAGCGCGGCAGAGGGCAGGCACCAAAGTCAAGGTGAAGGTGGGACATGGAGGAACTCTCGACCCGATGGCGACCGGCGTCTTGGTCTTGGGCGTGGGCACGGGCTGCCGGGACCTCAGTATTTATCTAAAGGGCTCCAAAGCTTACCGCGCTGTGGGTTTGTTGGGCTCGGAATTTGACACCATGGACTCCACAGGCCAAATAACCGAGACAGTGGACGTGGCGCACGTCACGCCCGAGGCCCTCGACGCGGCCTTGGGCGCCTTTCGCGGCAACATCATGCAGAAACCACCCGCCTTTTCGGCCCTTAGAAAAAATGGGAAACGGCTGTACGAGCTGGCCCGCAAAGGGGAAGTAGTGGAGGTAGAGCCTCGGCCCGTGCAAGTAGATCTGTTGCATTTAGTGCCGGCGGAGGACGAGGCCGGGCAGGTACTGCCGTGGCCACACTTTGGGCTGGAAATTTGTTGCCAAGGAGGTACTTATGTGCGCTCGCTCATCTCGGACCTGGCCCGTGCTGTAGGAGCACGCGCACACATGACGGCACTTGTGCGGACTAAGCAGGGGCCTTTCTTCCTGAAGGATTGCTTGAGCGAGGAAGTTTGGAAGAGTGACGCCGAAGCCATTGTCCGAGCACTTGTAAAAAACTAGACTCAGGAAAGACAGTGATGAAACAAGGAAGAAGCGCTGCTATCCATCCAGCTGTCCCCAAATGTATATGAAGAAAGTGCATAAGCACACGCCAACAAAACCAAAATAGCATTGAACCAATCCAAGCTAGCCAGTCGAAAAGAATCAACACAATTTATACTCTCAAAGTCGCATTCACTGTCAGACGTTTCCTTCTTTTCTCATTTCATTTGGCGTATATTTTTGTGCATCACCATCATCACTACTACCGCACCCCTCTCTTCCTATAACAATTACTAGTTATACTTGCACTGCTTTGCTCCCTCCTTCCCTCCCTACCTGCTCTCTTTGGCCGGTTTCACCCCCTTATCGTACCCATCCACAAAACTCCGGTAGGGAAACAAGGACTTATGGCCATCCGTCCATGTGATGCCCACGGCGTAGTTGCCCACTGCGCCAATCTCCACCGGCTTGATGTCTTCCGACACGTCCTCCGGCCGCAGAATCTGCCTCCCCGTCATTTCCTCCACGCACATAGCACACCGACACTGCCGACGCAACGAGGCCGGGGACATCTTCTGCGGAGGCGTCACCTCCTCCGCCCCGCCCGCGTCGTTACTACCATGCACCGTCACGGCAATCATGTGCTCCACAGGCAAGTAGGTGATAGAAGGGCGGAGGCGGGAGCGGTCATGACGGAGCTTGGCCACCTCCCGCACCACCCGTCCCGCCAGGTCCATAAACACTTGAGCGGGTGCCGAGTCGGGCTGGCCCAGGACCAAGGGCACGCCCGAGTCCCCCGACCTGGAGACCTCCTCCAACACGGGCAGCGAGACGGTGTTGGTCAGTCCCCACATGTCGGCCAGCCGCTGTCGGTGGCCCCGTCCAAACAGAGGCCGGGCGACGCGGTCCGTCTGCAGGCGTCGTTGCACCGTGGCCAGCAGCTCGTCCACCAACCCCGCCTTGCTCGCGGGCGCATCCTCGGCCGCCTTGACCACCTCCTCCATCTCTTCCCGCAGCCGTTGCCATGGCTCCGAGGCCGCCGTGGAGGCGCTTCCCAGGGAGTCGCGTGCCCCCTTGGAGGCGGCGTCGTCCAGGGCCGAGACGTCGGCGTAGGCCATGTTCTCCACCACCGCTACGCAGGGCACGTTGACCGTGTCGAACATGTCCACGCCCTTGACCACGTCCGTGAAGCTGAGGCGCTGGGGCGTGGTGACGATGACGGCGGCCGTGATGTTGAGGGACTGGCAGAGGGTGAGGGGGATGTCGCCGGTGCCGGGCGGCATGTCCAGGATCAGGTAGTCCAGCTCGCCCCAGCTGGTCAGGGTCAGGAGCTGGTTGATGAGCTGGATGACCATGGGCCCGCGCATGATGGCCGCCGCGCCCGGGTTCACGTACCCGAAGCTCATGAGCTTGACGCCCTTGGGCTGGCCCGCCGCGTCCACGCCCGTCAGTTTCACCATCGGCCGGATCTGGCTCTCCACGAACTCCACCACCTCCGTGTCGGGGATCACCATCGTGGGCAGGCTGGGCCCGTAGATGTCCGCGTCCAGGATCCCCACCCGGGCGCCTTGCCGGTCCAGCGCAAAGGCCAGGTTCACGGCCGTGGTGGACTTGCCTACGCCGCCCTTGCAGCTGGAGACGGCAATCACGTTGTTCACCAAAGACAGGCCCGTGGCCTTGAGGTCGGCTGACGCAGGACGGTCCGCGTTGATGGGGCGCGAGGACAAGATGACCTCGGCCTTGGTCACCCAGGGCAACTCCTCCACGACCCGGGTCGCCTGGGCCTTGAGGTCGTCCTTGACGGGGCAGGCGGGCGTCGTGAGCTCCAGCACGAAGCGCACGCTGCCCGTCTCCGCAGACATGGTGAGGTTTTTGATAAAGCCCAGCGTCACCACGTCCGACCCCAAGTCCGGATCCATGACTTGCCGAAGTTGCGTGATCACTTGTGTGAGCTTCTCATCGTTGCTGCTGGCCGCAGCCGCACTGGATGATACAGAGTCGACCAGGCTTTGCTCCGCGGACAATGTCGCAAAAGGAGGAGGGAGAGGCGTGCCAAGGACCGAGGGCCGGTTGGCCGAGGGCCCGCGCCGCGACGTGGGCAAGAAGCTGGACCCTCGGGGTTGGCGGGACGACGACAAGGGCACTTGTTGAGGCGGCCTAAACGAAGTACATTGAAGGATGGCCCCAAGCAGCAGCAGAGCAAGAACAATGCTGGAGCCCCGTCTTTGCAACGCAGCCTTCATGATGGTGCGTCGTCGCTCAAGCCGCTTTAGCCTGCCAAGCTGTGTTGGGGACGGGGAGGAGGAGAGGGGTGAGAACTGGCTGGGGGGTGTTGTGTTGTCGTCGTGAGGAAGGCAGGCAGTAGCTAGAGAGCATCGCTTCGACCGCCTTGCAGGCAGGCAGATGGGGGCGTCCATCATCACACGCAGGCAGCAGAGAGAATGAGCTGGAGCTCTGGGAGCTGGCCTCGCATTGCCGCTTTTGAGGCCCACTGTTTCTCCTCTCCCTCACTCTGAACCATGCTCACCCCTTCCCGGCAGAATTCTCACTCTCTCTTTACCTCGGCCCTCCTCCTCCCCCTGACAACACAGTCTTTCTGCCGCGCCTTGTCACACAGCCCGTAGGCCCCAGCACCAACGTCACCCCCCCCCCGCAAGGCCATGGATCAAACCGAGTCATAATCGGCTAAAGCCCTGTCGCGTACAAGAGATGCTGTCGATGCACACCCCTGGTGGTCGTCGGTCGGACTTGCCTCTTCGTCTACCCCTCCTCCTCCTTCTCCTCCTCCTTTTTTGCCTCATCAAAAGTTCCGCGGCCACGTCAAGAATACGCAACGGAGGGTACCGGGCCAATTGTTTGGCGTTTGCGCCGGTGCCTCCTGCCTCCGCCAAGACGCTATTCCGTCCAACATGCGGTAGCAGCAACCCCGCTGTCTGTAGCCGCCTTTGCCCGCGTCTACCGAGCAGCAGCCGCGACGGGATGGTCCGCTATGCAACCAAGGGCAACAAGAAAAACCGGACAAGTCGGCGCAGGAAAAGCGACGACGACGAGGACTGCGACAGTGACAGTGACGAGTGCCAAGCTCCGCGTGTGAGCAGCCAGATCAACATCCCCGTTCGTAGACAGATAGCGTTCGTCAAGCAAATGAAAAAGCTCATGAAAGCAGAGGAGAGACCGAAAGAAGTGGCCAAAAAAGCGCGCCGGAAGAAGGATCCGACGCAGCGAGAGGCGATTTCAGGCGACTATGCACGCTTCGACCAGTCCATGTGCAGCACCTACCTCCTGGTGGATGGCTACAACGTGATCAAGTAAGTGTTTGTCCCAAGAAAGCGGGGATTGTATGCGTGTCTGTCTACTCCCACTGTTTTGAGTCTCGCCTTGATCATTATTCTATTCTTCATACCAGCGAATCACATGTGGGACATTGCTCTTTCTTAGTGGAAGATATCTAGCTGGATGCATGTGCCTTCTCCAGCATTGCCATCCGCGTTTGTCTTTCTGACATGCTGCATCCCCTTGACCTCCCGCCACACCCCTCACTCTCTCCTCCTCCCTCTTTTTATACCCCTCACCCAACACAGCAATTGGTCTAAGATGATCAAGGCCCGGAGCGTGGCGGGGATGCCGAGCGCACGGCAGGCGCTGTTGGAGCAGCTCCGGTACATCTACCATTCCCGCCGCTGGAAAGTGGTCGTGGCGTACGACGAGCATACGCCAGGCTCAGAGCAACGGGTGATGGAGGGGGACGTGGACGAAGTCTACACCGGCGCGCAGGATTCGGCGGACTCTTACATTGAACGGCGCGCTGTAGAGCTTTGTAAGAAGTCGGGGGGGCCTCGCGTAAAGGTCGCCACTGACGATAGGACTATTCAAGTAGTGAGTCTGGCATCCGGCGCGGAGATGATGAGTACGTCAAGCCTTATAAAGGAAATCTATTTGGCACGGCGGGAGCTGCTCTTTCAGCGGGACAATTCAGACTGGCGGACAAAGAAAGCCTTTGACGACGCCCAGGAGTACTTCATCGACTGAGACTCGGCAGGAAGGAAGGAAAGACCCAGGGTCTGGGGAGGTACAGAAGGTAAAAAAAAGGGTAGAAGAGTAGTTGTAGAATAGTGAATGCAATGTATCATATCAACCATGCAATAGAATCAATGAGACCGGCAAAAACGAGAAGCGTCGTAGAGATACACGGTACTTGTGTTGCTTTTGTTGTTGTTGCTTTCGTGGTTTTTGTGCTCGCGTTGTGCTTTTCAGGGGACTGACTGTTGTTGGCGATGATGACCCTGCCAGGCTGGATATTGCTGCATTGCTGCTTCAGTTCAGTTGCCCGGCGTGTCCTTGCTTGTCGTCGTTGATTGATCACCACTCATTCAAACTCCACACTCACTGACTTTGCACATCGTACACAGGCGCGGAGATTGCACACCTCGCCTTTCCCGGGCTCAGCGCACTCTGAACGAAAGCAGTCCTGTCATTTTCCCTGAGCAAGAACAAAACGATGCCGTCGCTGCCCGTACTGCTAGTGCAGTTGCTGGTCTTGGCCATGCTGCTGCTGCCTTTGGAGGCATTCGCCCCTGGCCGTCCCTCGTCGCGGGGTTTGCTACAGCAGCAAAGGCGGCAGGGATCGGAGGGCGTCCTGCGTGCGAGCTTGGAGCCATCGACAACGTCGCGCCAAGACACGGTGAGGGAGCGGCTGGCCCAGGAATGGGAGCTGGACTGCTACTCTAGGCCCGTGATTGGGGAGGACGGGAAGAAGCTCTGGGAGCTGATGGTGTGCGACTCGCTGGGGGAGTTTCGGGCCGTGGAGGCCATGCCCAGCAACATGGTCAATAGCCGAGAGCTGCGCAAGCTGGTGGAGAAGATTATTGAGGACGCGCCCGTCAAGCCCCGCGTCATCCGCTTCTTCCGCAACGCCATGTTCAACATGGTCAGCCTATCCCTCAAGGACTTGAAGGTCCGCGTGGTGCCCAGCCGCTCCACCAACGCCCTCTTCAGCTGGATCGACGAGCGGGAGAAGGAGGTGTACTCCAAAATGCCGGGCTACGACTCGCAGATGCGGGACTCGAACGACGTCTTTGGCTTGCGCGAGCCCGAGATCATGCCGGACGGCCTGATGGGCGACAAGTACGCCTTCATGTGCCTGCCCGCCTCCCATTTCCTGGACGGGGAGGTGAACTACGACAACAGCGGCATCTCCCGGCTCTTCGCCCTGGACAAGTCGATCCCCCGGGACAAGCAGGTCCAAGGCATCGTGATCTACAGCCCCCGCGCCAAGTCCATCGCCGCCTGGCTGGCGAGCATGGAGCTGTGCTTCATCAAGGCCAACTTCAGCAAGCGCTTCATGGTCCTGGAGGTGGGCATCGACACCCAGTACCTGATGGCCACGCTTAACGACGTCCGGCGCGTGGAGGCGCAGATCTTCGAGAAGGGCAAAGAGGAGCTGGGCGGCGTGCACTTCTTGGCCCTGCAGACGGACGAGAACAGCGACGGCGTGGAAGGTTTCTTCTTGTTGCGGGAGCGCAAGCGTTAGAGATCTCATGACAAGGCAAGAGGATCGGAAAATAGCCCGCGAACCGAGAAAGAAAAAAGAAGAAAATGTAGCCATCAAAATTATATGTTTGCACTAATAATAAAGAGAGAACACAAGAAGGTGTCTTCGTATATGTAGTAATTTATTTCTTCGCGTCTTCGTCAAAGAGAGAATTACTCGTTGCTACACTTTTGGGTGCATTCCACTTTACTTGCTTTTCTTCCTTTCCCCGTCCTCTATTACGATGGATGAATAGCCCGCCGCTAGCAAGAGGACCGACAGCGCTGTGAGAAGGAAACAAGGAATGCGGATGTTAGTAAGGAGAAGCACGAGAAAATCAGAAGCGAATTTCTCCCGTAACTTACTGGCAATGACGAAGGGCGGCATGGCCGAGCGGACATCAACCGTGTGGTAGACTCCGACCTCGAGGACGAAATAGAGCAGGGCCACCGCGAAAGAAGCCATGGTGGTACGGTACAAGGGCCCGGACTCGATGTTCAAGGCGCACATCAGGGTCACGACCGCAGAGAGCAAGGTCCAAATGCCAAACGTCCGTGCCGTGAGCGGGGTCACTTGGTCCGCGGCCAGGCCAAAGACGCTCTTGGTCAGCGTGGCCGGCTGCAGGTAGCCCAAGACGACGGAGAGGATGCGCAGGGACGCGACGCAAATGAGCCAGGCACGCAACAAGGTCTTCATCTTCGTTTTGACTTTCTGTGTGTGTGTGTGTGTGTGTTGGTGTTGGGTTAGGGTTTTCGACGCCGTGACTTGGTTGGGTGCGTCGCCAAAAAACAGGAGAGGAGGTTCTTCGCGCAATCTCATGGGCCCCAATCGTGTTTTTGTGAGTCCGTTGCCCCCGTGCGCCCCGCTTTTGAACACCCCCGCTCGCTACCAGTCCTCCACAACAAGCAAGCCCGTTCACATACACACGCCCCAGACACCCAGTACCACCAGCACAACCACAGGCAAGCGCTGCATTGTCTTTCCAAGTCTCAAAACCACGCACCCCACACGGCGACCCCCCCCCGTCATCCACCGTACACGACACAGCCAGGCGCGCTGCCATGTACTCTCCAAGCGCCCGGCTCACGGAGCTTATCTCTTCATACCTTGGCGACTTCTTTGAGAGCGTTGAGAAGGACCACTTGCAGGTAAGGGGCATGTGCATGCATGGGTCAAGGAGGAGGACAAAGGACAAAGGCAAATGAATGTCTTGGGTGCTGCGTCTGGCTCGAACGGCGTGTGTGGTATGTCGTCTCGCTCACCCGCAACCCTGTCATTGACTCCACCATTTACAGTTGGGCCTATGGCAAGGGGATCTCAGCCTTCAGAACCTGCGCTTCCGCGAGGATGCTCTCGTCAAGTTCTGGCCTGATGCCCCGCTCTCCGTCCACGAAGGCGTCGTGGGAGCGTTTCGTCTCAAGGTGGGTTTCTTGGCTTGCTTTTTTTTTTGTGTGTGTGTTGTGCCCCTTCCCTCTCCCTCAGCCCTTGCATATGCGGTTGGACATTTGGATGCGCCTTGCAAGCACTGAACTCACGAATGCTTGACCCACGTAAACAAACTTGCGACAGATCCCGTGGGGCAGTCTGACGACAGGAAAGGCCTCCCTCATCCTCCATAATGTGAAGCTCTGCCTTCATCCTCGTGCCGTGGACGGTCCCCCGACGCCTGACGTCTTGCACGCCATGGAAGCCGCTGCCCAACTTGCCAAACAAGCCATTGTTCAGCGAGCGGAGGAAGAACTCTACAATCTTAAAGGTGAGAATGTCGAAGCTGCTTCCTATCCACCGATGTGTGCCGATCAGTTACTCACACAAGTCCTTACACCCCACCACCCTGGAAAAACAACGCCCAGGCGATGCCTCCCGCCGGTCCTGGGGATCGTCCCTCCTCACGTCCATTGCCACGTCGGTGCTGATGAAGGTCCTGCAAAATATGGAGGTCGATGTCAGGAATCTGGACATCATGTTCCACCACGAGCACAAGAGCGCAGCCCCCTTGACCTTCTCGCGGGACGCGTCATCGTCGTCGTCGTTGTCGTCATGGTCGGTGGCAGCATCGCTAGCTTCGTCATCTGCATCGTTGCACCGTCACGATGAATTGCTGTCGAGACGCTCGATCGAGAACATGGAGGAGGAAGAGGAGGAGGACGAGGAGGAAGGACGTGGCACTCACTGCAGCGGCGAAGAGGAGACAAGCCATGATGTTGTGGGCATCCACATCCAGCACATCCACATGGGCGTCTTATCCTCGGGTGAGGCTCGGGCCTCCGCCGACCCTGCTTCTCCGGCCACTCCCTCTTCGCTCCACCAGGGTGCGCTGGCAGCCGGCGTGCGGCAGCTCATCTCCAAGACCGTGGTCGTCGATGGTGTCGGCATGTATGTCCATGCCCAGTCGCTGCTACCCTCTTTACAAATTGAGGAAGAGAACGAGGAGGATGGACAAGACTGTTCGGTGAAGGCGGCGGCGACGGGTGGCCCTTCAACGACGACGGCGACAGCAACATCGACCGTCGATTCTTCTTCCTCCCGGTGCCTGCACCGGCGGTGTCCTGCAGACCCTGAGAGTCCTTTCTGGATGGTCAAGCCTTTCAGCCTAAGCGTTGCCTATCGCGCCTCCACGGATCATCCTAAGCACGGTCTTGTCCAAGACCTGAACGTGGAGGTGGCCAAGGAGGTCCGCATCGACATCAACCGCGAGCATTACCTCTCTCTGGCCGCCCTCTCTCGCAGCATGCAAGCAGCTACTACCCAGTTGCGGTACTGGACGTTGCGACCTAAGGCAAGCGTGAAGATGGCGCCTGCCGCCTGGTGGCGCTATGCCAAAAATGTTGTCGTAGCCGAGGTCCGCCGGCAGGAGCGAGGGCCCTTACGTGCTTCCTTCTCTTCCTCCAGTGGCAATACAGTCGCTAGCAGTGGAAAGGATGCAGCAGAGAGAGTCCTCCAGACCAGCAGCAGCAGCAGCAGCAGCAGCAGCGCTACTGGCCGGCGGCGCTCTTGGGGCAACCTTGTAGAGCGCGCCAAGCTCCGCGATCAGTACTTGCTCTGTTACAGGAGGCTCCTGGCTGCAGTGGGCCCCGCCCGTTCCGTCGCCACGAGCATGGCGAGGCGCGAAGCGGTGCCCACAGAGGTCGCGGAGGCCGCGCAAGAGCTTGCGTCTCTGGAGCTGGAGATGACGGCTGAAGAGATCCTGCTATATCGGGCGGTGGGTCGGACAAAGGCGAAGCTGGACGGATTGGCAGAGGGACCAGGCGGAAGAAGCGTGTTCCAAAGCCTGCGCCGCTGGATGGCCACCTCCTCTTCGTACGTTGTCACCACGGCCGGCATTCCGTCTTCTTGGTCGTCGTCTCCATCAGGCACGACGGAGAGGCAGGTGGTTGCCAGTTTGACTAGTGAGAGCACCCTCGACGATGTGGCTGATGCCTTGTTTTGTCGGTATTGCCGCCCCTCCAACGGCGGGCATTTGGGGGCCGGCGCTAGCGACTTGGCGTCCTTGGAGGACGCGGCGGCCACGTCTGTCTACCTGCATGTGAATGTGCATTTGCAGCAGGTAAGCCTGGCTCTGGGCGCTCCTCAATGTTCCGAGCAGCGGGTTCGGAGGGTCTTAAACCTGGTTGTGAGTGGAGTACAAGGCGAGCTATGGATGGCCATCCCAGGGGAAGAGATGGGTCTGAACGCCTCTGTAGACGTTGTGGCGGCAACGGACGCGTGTGGCGAGAAGCTGTTGGATTTCGGCAGGGCAACGATGCTACCTCCGAACAAGGTACCTGTCCGGCCTGCGCTTCTGCTCCACCTCGATCTCTGTCCGCAGGCGACCAAGGATGACGGCGACGAATCGGCTGCCGTGACCGAGTTTACACTGGGTGCGTACCTGAGCAAGAACCAGCTGCGGCATAAGCAGCTGACGGTGGAGGTGCGTGCAGCCCCACTCTGGTTGCACATCACTCCGGCCTTGCTACGGGACTTGAGAGAGCTCACCCCTGTCTCAGAAAGCCCCTTCTGTGTGGCTCCGCATTTCCAAGCCCTTCGCTATTTGGCCGCGTGCCGGAGAGCTTACGCCGTTCCTAACCACGTGGACTTCATTTTGCGCCAGCATGTGACCGTAAACCTAGCTGTGTCTCTCGAATCAATAGAGCTTCGGTTGGGGTCCCTACTCCGTCCAGATGGAGAAGGCGATGATGTGGTGGCGCACTTGAAAGGCTTGCGCCTTTTCCACGGGGCCTACCTGGAGGCACTTCTTCTGGCGGAGCAAGAGGCGTCAATAGAGGAGACCTTCATCCTGAAGCACGACTTGAAGCCACCTACTGTCAGGGCACAGAGGCTGCTGCAGGCTCAGTCCTCGGCCTATGTGGAGCGCACCTACGTCTCGCTGCCCTCCATCTCCCTGGACGTGCTCATGGCCCCACGCGACGCAGACGGAGAGATAGTAGGCGACGAGGCGGCTATGCGGCTCCCATTACTGACGCTTCCCGTGGCCGCGGAAGCGGTGGCCACAACGTGCATCTTGTCCGGTCATCCAGGCTATCCTCGGTCGCGCCTCGACGTGCACTTGTCCCCACTTGAATTCCGTGTCTCGCCGCGGCGCCTCGAGGTGGTGACCTCTACCGTCCATGCTTTTCGATTGTCTGAGCGCAACAAGAAACAGCAACAGACAGGTCTTCCTGCGCGAGCTGCTACAGCGCCGCCTCGCCTCTTTCTTCTGTCCAACCTGGTGGATTCTTTGGTCGAGGTCGTGGTGGACTCGGTGGCGGTGGCCGTTTACGGGGACAGAGACTTCGGGGATTTACCGCCATTGCCTCTCAAGGATGAGCTGTCGGCCCGCGCGGCCCGGCTCATTGCAGACACGGTAGAGGTATGGGTGCACTTCTCGGACCCTGACAAGCCCTCCGACATCACTTGGAAGCTTGCGATGTCTAAGATTGTGGAGGCTGGCTTCTCCAAGGAGTCGGCGGAGCAGGCCCTAGGGATGCTAATTCAGGAGTTTCGATCCAAAAGCTTTCTGGGTTTGGAAGTTGAGATGCAAGAAGGCTCTGCGGACAAGTCCAAGGCGCGGGCAATCCTCAATACGTTTGCTGTGGACGTGGGTCAGCGGCTTGGTAGGGTTTTGCTTCCCGACATGGCCTTCTTGAGCAAGCAATGTCCCCTTTTCTATTTCGTGGCAAAAGGGCTAGGCGTAAGCTACGTGAAGCTGACCTACGACGAGCGCCTCTCCTTGAGCGTGGAGAAGTGCTTTGCTGAGGACGAGGGCCGATGCTTGGTCTTTCAGGTGGCCAGCAAGCCTGTGGCAGAGCTGACGACAACAGGCGCCGCGGGAGATGGTAAGAAGCTTGGCCGGAGCACGCCGATGAAGCCCTCCTTTCATCGTGTCGAGGTGCCTACCTCCTCTAGCCGCCAGGCTCGGGGCCAGCAGCAGAAGCAGAAGCAGCAGCTCCAGGCGCAAGAGGCCGCGACCTTGCATGCACACGCAAAGGCGCTGACAGTAATAATGACCAAGCAGGACCACGAATGCGGATGGGGGCGGGGTGGCTCCTCCACGGCATCCCTGCGAAGGGCCGAGCTGGGACTGACAGGAGCTGCTGGTGGCAAATTCGATCAGCACACGACCATCCGCCTCAGTGACCTTTTCGTTATCTTCAAGCTCGATCGTGTGGCCGCACAACTCGATGATCTTGGCAGCATTGTGCAAAGGCTGTTGGTACCCTCGGCCGCGCCTTCCGTTTCTATGGCCTCTACCACTTCTTCGCGCCGCTCCTCCGGTGCTGTTGACTTATCATTCAAGGAAAGGGTGGAGTCGTCGGCGCCCGTAGAGCAGATACTGGACCTGCGCTGGGCGTCGGGCAGTATGGTGTTTGTGAACGAGGGAAAAGCCTACTTCAAGGTCGTCTCGGACCATGTGAGCAGCGAGATCATTCAGCACAGCCAGGGGGGCAAGCTGCCGCTGGGGCTTTCCTCCGTCGCTGTCACCTCCGAGAATATGCTGGTGGAGGACCTAACGCCGGGCGGGGAGGATTACCCTGTCGTCATCAGCAGACTGACTGAGAAATCAGGAGGTGGCGGCGGCCCTTCCCTTCCTCCTCCGCCGCCTATTTTCAGTGTAAGGTACCGGCGAGGCGCGCTTCCGGAGTTGCAGATGGAGAGCCACCGCATGCGCGTGTGCTTCACCTTCCGCTTCCTAAAGCTGTATCTTGGTATGCAAAACACGGGGATCATGCCCCTGGTGCAGAAGGTAGTCAACTTTCCCAACGGCATCGTCGCAATCCCGCCTGTTGCCTCTCCGTCTTCTATCCCATCGTCGTCGGCCCCCGCACCGGCACATAAGTGGGCCTTTGGTGCGCACGATGTCACCATCATCCTACCCCGGAACTCTGGCGAGACAGACCTGGGCGCGTTGAAGGCCCGGTACCTCCACGTGGATAGCCAGTTAAGCAAGACGACATGGCGCCTGCCGGAAGCTCACGATGTCTCGAATGCTACGAACGCGGCGGACGAGGTGCCTGTGCGGCAAAGCAGGCCTTCGCCCTCTCATGCGGCAGTAGATGAGCTTTTTCACTCACTTTCGGCTGGTTCTGCCGCACGGGTGAGCTTTGAAGACGAGGAGGAAGATGACGGCGAGTTTTTCGACGCGGAGGAGGGTGACGCGTCAAGCGGGACGGGGGAAGGCAGGCGGTCACGCTGCTCGACTGCTGCTAACCGTGAAAATGTTGGCGTGGCAGGGCCAGTGCTGTCCGAGGAAGGTGCCTGTCACAGGTATGCGATTGCCGCCCGGGATGTGCAATTGCTGGCGGCAGTGGTGACCAAGATTACCAAGGCGGATGACCTGTCTCAATCTCGGGTTTGGGGCAGCGTGAAAGATGGACAGCCCGTCTACGCGACTGCGCAGCCAGCAAGTGCGCCATTGCCGGGCGCAAGCTGTGATTTCCGTTGGGAGGAGCTGACTAAGGACACGACAGCCTTTGACTTTTACTGGGACAGCCTCGACGAGGCGCGCACCCGGTACCTCTTGGCCTTCCTCTCACCCAGCACGGCACGAGCCGCCGCTGCTTTTGACGCCCAGGTGACAATGACGCAACTGTACTTGCTCTTTAGCGTCTGGTACGATAATATGTCAGAGGGGCCGTGCTTCTACGCACCGGACGATCTCTTTGCTCAGGAAGCTTCCGGGTCAGCTCCCCCTGTCTTGTTCCCCGATATCTGGCCTACCTACGACACGCGGCCTTTCTTCCAGCGGCTGGCCGACCACAAGGCTGTCTGGGATTTTGGTCTCATCGCCCCCACGCTCTCCCTAGCTCTTCGTCTCGATCGCGACACTTTTTTGGTGCAGCCCCCGTCGTTCTTTATGGCGGACAATGGCCTCCGACCCCCCGTTTTGGAGGTGGCCCAGATCGACCTGGGCAATGCCTATTTGAATGTCTCAGGAGGAGAAGGCGCTGTGAAGCTGAGCTTCGGGGCAGGGTACATGCAGGCTGTGGATCTACGTGTCCCCCGGCGCACATTGCAGCGGCAGTTTCTACGCTGTGGTGCTCCACTCTCTGCCGTCGGGCCGGTCTCAGCGCTGTGTGTGTCGGGTTTCATAGACCCAAACTTCGGCTTCACCACCGACTTGAAAAGCATAGCCCCTGCTTTGCCACTCCAAGTCACGCTTTCCATGACCCCAGACAACTGGATGTGCATCAACGTGGGCCTTAAGGATGCCGAGGCCCTGCACAAAGACCTAAGCTTGGTCTGGCTGGTGGTTGATATTTTCTCCTACTACTTCCGCTTCCCCATTTACGGAAAGCCTGACCTGACTGTAGGAGCGACCACGATGAATGGGGCCGGTGATCAGAGCCCGCGGATCCTGAGTGGGGGGTCTCAAAACCTGCTGCTCTCGGGAGGCACCGACGTCCGGGTCTGGGCCACGCGGCCTTGCGTCTCGGCGCCCGAGGATACATTGGCCAAGGACGCCGCCACACTGGTGGTGCACTGCGGGGCCGACCTCTTTTACCGCTACAAGGGCGATATGGTAGGCTCCACCCTCACGCATGTCCGAGGCGAGGCCTTATCCCTAGGCCTGGGCACGGGCTTTGGCGCGGCCGCGTCGGTCAAACGGTTGCTCTGTGAGGGGCAATGGGGCCCAAGCGTGGCCGATTCCCGGATCGTGGTTGACGGGCTTTCGCTGGATTTGTTGTACTGCTATGATCGGGACTCCAACCACCTGGAAGTACAAGCATCTTTGCCTGCGATTGAAAAACTCCGCAACGTCGTGAGCTCACCTTTTCTTTTCGACAAGAAGCCCCTGGAGGATCCCTTCGTGCAGCCGCCACCATTTGCAGTACATCCGTTGGAAATGCCCTCGCGTAGTTTGACTCTGCCCGGTGCCACTCCTGCGTCTACGCCGCGGCGGCCTTGCTACATCATGGGTAGCCACGTGGACTTGGCTTTCATCCTCGGCACTGTCACGGTCTTCATTGGTCCCACACCCGAGGCCTTGGCAGACGTGTGCCAGGAGCTGCGGGGTTTTCACGCTGATGCTCCACACCGAGCCCGCTCACGGGAAGGACGGAAAGGGCTTCGAAGCGCTTTCGCCACGCATTTTCAGCTCGCACGTCGCGCGAAAGGCGGAGTCGAGAGTAGCAGTAGCAGCGCTCAACCGGCTTGTGATCCGGCTTTGAGCAAGACCCTCGCGGCTATATCAGCAAGTGCGTTAGATGGTGGCGCCGGAGAGGGCGGCGAAGACGACGAGGAGTCTGCGCTGACCTGCCAGGTGACGGTGGAGGTAGCAAGTTTGAAACTTCTCCTGCTCGATCCAATTCTCGGCCTCCACCTGCCGCTCATCAAGCTAGTGGTTGGTGAGCTCCATGCCATGGTCTACCACGGCCCCAACGTGGACGCGGGCATTGCTTCTGGTGCTGCAGCGGTGCCGGACGGTTTCAAGCTGGGCTTCGACCGAGGGCAACTAGGTCAGGAACCACGCTCTCAAAGCTTGCTCGCAACGTCACCATCTACAGACAGTCCCAGGCGAATACTGTCCCGGGCGCTCAACGTTAGCCTGCACGTGCGGGTCTGGAGCGACTACTTCAATATTGCGCTCAAGTGCTGGGAGCCTTTATTGGAGCCGTTTGCATGCAGGGCGCTGTACGAGGATGGGCACACCAGCGGCAGAGGCCTGACAGTCCGCTCCCATTGCCCACTGCTGGTGAATGTTTCGAGCGCGTTTCTACAGACTCTCGGCTACACTACGCGCTTGGCTCAGCAGATCAACCCCGACGTACTCCACTTTGACAAGCTCTACCTGTTACTGTTCACCACTGCCTATGAGCCTCGGCTGGCGGCTTGCATTTTCAGCAGCGAAGCCCTTGGCAGCACTTGCGATGAGGACTTGGCTGTCTCGAGTCGGACTGGTGCTCTCCCTACCGCCGTGGAGGAGGTGCGGCTAGAAGCCCCGGCATCGTCGCTTTTCTCAACGCTTGGCAGCGATCGCTTGCGCATCAGTCACGAGTTTCCTAAACCTCTCCTCCCCGAGACCCGGGCGCCGTTCTCGATCTGCAATCTGACGGGTCAAGTCGTGCGGTGCTTCCAGCCCCACGCTGCCACGGATAAGGCCGCGATGTCCTTGCAGTATTTAAAGCACGGAGCGGTTAGTCGCTTGTCCTTTGGAGCGACCATGACGGTATTGCAGAATCTGCAATCTCTCGAGGTGCCCTTCGATGTGAACCGGGACCTCTTCCTGCCGGACGACGAGCAAGCAGCCAATTCAAGGAAGATGGACAACGTCTCGACCACCCATGGGTGCGGTCTGCCCTCAGCTGCGCTAGCGCAGCACCAGCTTCGACATCAACAGCAGCATTATCCCCGTCTTTTGGACAAGGGCTGGAGCATCTCTGTGCAGCTGGGAGGGTACCGATGGCTGACGTGCGTCTCCGCCGATGCTCTTGGGGTCCGTTTTGAGAGTCTGCGGCCCTTGCCTGGTTATCCAGAGGCCGAACGGCTTCTGGGCGACTGGAAGGTCCACAATGCTTTGAAGCTGGTGAGTGAAGTCCGTCTGCTGGACGGCTGCCGGCAGCTGACTTTGCGGTCCGTGTTTCGGGTTCGGAACTGCACGAAGCACGATATCGTGCTGGTAGCTCACTCAAGTCCTGATCACCGACCCTCCCGCAAGGACATGGAGGGAAACGACGGCACCAAGGCGGCCGGTGGTCCTTCGGGAGGCATGTTGACGACGCTGGCGCCTGGCGGGACTTACAACGTACCTTTTGAACTGCTGAGGCTGGCCGTGGAGACTGGTGCTAGCTCGGGCTTCTTGCGCACTTTGGGGAGGCTTTGGGTCAAACCGAAGGTGTGGCCCGTCCCCGCAGCAGGAGGCGCCATGGGGAAGCATCCCCGCCGCACGGATGAGGTCCAGTTCAGTACCGAGCCAGTAGACTTGAAGATGCTGGTGGACGAATCGGCAAGGCTCTTTGATGCCTCATTCCACCATCATGGAGGCCACGATCCGTCACGCGAAGTGGACTCGCCTTCGTTTGCTACGGCCGTGCTGCAGCGGCAGGCCCGGCACCTTGTTTGTCCCCTTTTACGTGCCAGTAACCAACCTGCCGCATCGTCAGCATCGTCCAGCAGTACCTCCCCTCCCGTCAGCTACTGCGTGGAAGTGGTGCGTACTGAGCTCAAGAAGGGTGGAACCAGCAGTAGCTCTGACGAATTTATGGGGCCCGTAGGCAAGGAGCTTGGGGATGCATCACGCAAGCGCAGTGGCGCTCCATCTCGCTGGAACAGCAGAAAGGGGGAATCTATGCATGACCCGGTGGAGTACATGGTTCTGATTCACCCTCCGCTGGTCCTGGAGAACCTTTTGCCTGAGGCCTGCATCTTTGAGCTGCATGATTTCAGAAGCAAGGCTTTGCTCTGGAAGGCGCACCTTCAGGCCGGCCAGTCTCTGCCCGCCCACGACGTGCGTCTCGACTGCCCTTTAATGCTCGTCGTCCAAACTGAGTACTGTCGCAGTCCTGAGGGCGCTCTCATCCATAAGGGCAGCGGGGCCGGTGGGGGCGGTGCTGGAGCCGGGGACACCGAGGTGGCGAAGTCCATAGTCATGGTGGACACCGAAAATCAGAAGCTGTTGTTGGAGCTCCACCATCAAGTCGGTGGGGCGGGTCAGCGGCGAACTACGGTGTACTGTCCTTACTGGCTGGTCAACAACACCAACTGCTTGCTCACGTACTTGCAGGAGGGAAAGTCGACCCCTCCGGCTGGCACCTTGGGAGCGGCCGCCGCCGCCAAGGCAACGGCGTCGGCGACGACTCCCATGATACCGCCCGGTGCAGTTCATTCCGACACACCCACCACCACTTCGCCTGGACCGGGGAGGGGGGGGGCTCCAAAGCCTCCCATGGCTGCCTCCGGCGGCATCGGGCACTTCAGGCCCCAGCGCCGGGAGGACAGCCCGTCGAAGCCTTTGTCGATGCAGGGCGCACACCATCCGCAAGCTGGCTTTTCTCCTCTCAATATCTCAAGCTGGAACAAGAAGCGGCACAAGCAGTACCCTGGCGAGGAGGGGCTGTCTCAATTCCATAGGAAAGTGAAAGGGGGATTGCGAACCAACACCACTAAGATGTCGACGCACTTCACCGACTCGTACGACCTCGACGAGCTTTGCGATGCCTCCTTCATGTTCAATTTTGCCGAGGACACCGTCTTGACCTTGGGGCAACAACAACTGAAGGTGAAGGTGAATGACTCAGGTTGGTCCAAGGGCTTCTCACTCGACACCGTCGGGGTGAATCAAGTCCTGACCGTGCGGCATCCGCAGTGGGGCGACATGGAGATTGGCTTTGTCATCAACCTGGCGCCCGGCCGGCTCGGCCAGTTCACAAAAGTTGTCTTCTTTTGCCCTCGCTATGTGGTCTGGAACCGGCACCCGCTGCCTCTTTACCTCTCGCAGGACTCCACGTACTTCCGTCTTGGTCACATTTCTGACGAGATAGGCAGCCATCGGATTGCTCAAGCACATTTGCCGCGCAGTACTGAGAAGCGAGTGACCGTGCAGCTCAAGGGCAACTACGACAAGAGCACTCCTTTCCTAATCGATGACGGTGTGGACTTGTGCCTGAAGCTGTCGCGACAGACTGACTTGTCACGCGTGAAGCACCTCATGACGCGAAAGGCTCCGGAATTCGACATTGTCTTGCCACCTAACCAGGAGATTGGCCTTTGGCTGGAGACGGATTGGAACCACGAGAACTTAATTGTCAAGGGCTTGAAGGCCAACCGATGGGCGGAAAAGACAGAGATTCAAAAGGGGGACGTGTTGCTGACGATTGAGGGCCAGTCGATCGCGGGCAAGAATTTTAAGAAGGTCATGGCCGCGCTGAAGGAGCTGTTGGCGACCAGCGGGGCCACGCTGCGTTTCCGGACCCACGAGGAGGACATGCGTCTGCTCCGTATGCGCGCGCTGGGCCAGCTGGTCGTGGACACGCAGCAAAATGCGGAGACAGGCAGCGGCGAGAAGGTGGGTGGTTGGTTGGGAAGCGGTGGGAAACTTGGTCATTGGTCGGCCTATGTTTGTTTGTTTGATATTTAAGCGTAAACGTCGCCAGTCAGCGCCCGCATGTCGTCATAATAGGAAATATTACTAGCTCAACTTGCACACAGGCAGCTGAGGACAGCGAAGTAGATACAACGAGCTTTTTAATCGATCGAAAAAGGCATACCCTAACGCAAATGCATCTAACGCGCGAACACACACACACACACGCACATCCACGCACACAGGAGGGCCCCGAGTATATCACAGTCCAGCTGAAACCGGTTGGCCCCAGCGTCTACGTCATTGTCAACAAGCTGGACCCGAGCATGAACCCGCCGTATCGCATTGTTAATAAGACAAAGAACTTCATGATTCACTTCCGGCAGCTGGGCTGTGAGTCTCATCCTTGGGTTTCGCTGGCTCCGCATGAGTCCAGCATGTACGCCTGGGAGGAGCCCATGAAACCCCACAAACTGGATCTGCGTGTCGCCATCAGAAAGGGTATGCCTGGTAGGCGCGCTTCCGCCGCTCCCGTGCCGAGTGCTGGGGTGGAGCGGCGGGGCGTGTCCCGTCGCCGCGTGCCTAATGAATTCGCGGCCAAGAACTCTGCTGTGCGTGTCCGTTTAGACGAGATTGGTTTCGCGCATGCCATCCCCCTCCAGGAGCCCTACACGGATGATGGGCGTAGTCTGATCGCGCGCGTAGGGACTGAAGGGACGACTCGAGTTCTGTATGTGTCGAAGGACGGCTCTGCGGAGGAATCTGTGAGCGTAGAGAAGCGGCAAGAGGAGTTGGCGAAGCTGCGGCAGATGTACGTCGAGCACCGCGACGTGTATAGTCAGTTGACCGAGGAACTCGCGCAGCACGCGCGCCAGGAGCGTTTTTTGAGTCCCCAGCGCCAACTTAAGGCTCTAAACCTGAGCGCGGTCGAGAGCGCAATCGGTGGCCTCCAAGCCGAGCTGCAGAATGCCGATCCGCACATACGGGAACGCCATCATTTGTTGGTCGAGGTGAAAGAGGCCAAAGGGTTGCGGGCGGGGGATATTTCCGGCCTCTCTGATCCATTTGTGCAAGTCAGCCTGAAAATCCAGGATCGGCTTTTCAAACGTGATCCTGCCTATCAGCAGCAGTATACGACGTATGTGATAGAGAAGTCTCTGAATCCCAAATGGCAAAACCAGCTATTTATCTTCAAGGTCCCTCCCCAGGCCATCGCCAACCCAAAGGCATATTCCATACATGTCAAGGTGAAGGATTTTGACGGCCCTGTAAAGAAGAGCGATTTCTTGGGTCGGATTGACATGCAGTTGGACGTGCTGGAAAACGAATCGGAGTTAGACGGCTGGTACTTTTTGACTCCGAAGCCTCGTTTGTTGCAGCAGTCAGTGCAAGCGGGCGCGGACCAACCAGACTTGGGCGCCATTCATTTGCGCATGCGATGGGTCCATTCGCTCGAAGGGCTGGTCAGCAACCTGGAGGAGTGGACGGAGAGCAAGCTGCACGAGTTGGAGATCCAGCAGCAACAAATGGAAAAGGAAAGGCTCGAACAGGAAGGTGCCGCGGAGCACCAGTTGCAACTTGAGCAGGACGGGCCGATCAAGCACCGGAAGCTGGCGAATGTCAGGTAAGCATAGAGATAGGATGGAGCGTGCGTGCGAAAATCTGCGCTGTAATATTTAGTTGCCTGTGTTTTGTACTTTTATAGAGAATAAAATAAAACTCGGCGCAAGTAAAGACGCTCGGACAAAGTTAATGAATACTCACTTGCCCTTTATGTATCTGTCCCTTTCGCACACAAATCACAAAACAGGATCATGGAGACACGTCCGCGAGACAGTCCCAACGGACCGCAAGGACGGGGAGGCCGCTTGGCGCAGTCGGTTCGATGCATTTTTGGTCGCGACCCCGACAATCCTGATTGTCCAAGCCCCCTGCTGCTTCTGCCAGAAGAGCATCCCGGAAGCCCCCCTCCCGTATGGGAGCGCCAAGGAAGCAGCAGCAGCAGCAGTCGCGACGGGCCTGATGTAGGCTTTTCTCTTCCGGTACCCCCACTGGACCAGGTGCCCTTATCGCCCCCCGACACTATGCGGGCGCGAGTTGCTTTGTCGCGTTGGCGTAAGCGTCAACTGGTGTCGCATCCCTTGCAGCACTCAGAAGAGGACACCCATGGCGAAAGCTTGCAGCTCGGCGGCTCCCATGCCTCTGCCTCTTCTTCGACCTCCTCGCACAAGCATTCGAACAGCCATGTTGGCTTTGCAGCCGAATTTCTGTTGCGCGGCGTGGGGGCTCCCACTTTCATGCGGCCGAGGTCCTACACCACCCAGCAGCAGGCCGCTTTGCATGCACCCAGCCGCGCAAACTTCCCAAAGCAGTTCTTGTCACGGGGCCCGACGACATATTCAACGCGGCGCCTTTTGGCAACGCAACATGGCATGGCCCGTCGAAGCTTCGAGCAGGAGGTCGCGCGATCCCACCGTTGCGTCAATAATCCTGGAGGCACTCTGCGCATTCGTCCCTTGCAAGCTCTGAATCTGGGAGAGAAGACCAAGTCTATCTATGTTACTGTCCGCTACGGCCTTCATTTACAGCGGACGGGCAAGGCCAAGCCAGGTGTCTATCCGCGCTGGGAGGCCGCCAACGGGCGCAACGAATTGGCGCTGCAAGTCGAGCACCTCAACACGACGGGAAGCATCCATATCACCGTTTGGAGCGAGCATGAACTGCAAGATGTGGAGCTGGGGCACATCGAAGTGCCTTTGGGCTCACTCATCGACTGCTGCGATGATCACGGCGACTACATGCGTTGGTTCCCGTTGCTGCATTCCGCGGACGCTCAGTCAGTGGAGGGCGACACGGCGCGGGCTTTGTATCCTTGGACTTCGGAAAAGGTCTCTTCTGACGACTTTGCCAACGAGGCCTGCTTGAAGTTGGGCTTCCGGTGGGTCCCCCTTGACAAGAGTCAGCGCGCGCTTAAAACCAGCAGCTATCTGCGGGCGTACCTGACAGAAATGTCAGTTTCAATCGTGGATTCCTATCAACGTACGGAATTGTTATCCCTAACGATACGCAGCGTTGAAGCCCGCTATGTGGACAATCCGGCCCTGACCCGGGCCAGCTTGGTGGTGTCTTGCGTGCAGCTGGACAATCAATTGCCCAAGGCCGAGGCGCCCATCGTGTTTGGTCCCACGCCGATGCAAATGTCGCAGCCGCTCTTGCAGTGCAGTCTCTTTCGGCAAAAGGACAAAAACGAACTAACGCGGCCAGATCATTTGTACCGCCTGAAGTATGTCTTTGTCTTGCTGCAGGAAGTAGATGTCAAGATTGAGGAAGACTTTCTCCACGCTCTGTGGCAGTCCTTCTCGCGCGTGTTGGTGGACCATTTGGTCACCACATCCACACTGTATGACCAGAAGCAGCAGCAACAGGAACAGCAAGTGCAGCAGCACCAGCAGCAGGCTCGGCAGGTCCCCGAAGGCGTCTGTTCGCCTCCTCCTGCCCGGTCTGTCCACAGCTCCGCCACGGTCAGCACTTCGCGGCACTCGGTGGAGGACAGGTTCGCCGGGGTACATTCCCCATCGCGGGAGCACGCCATCTTCGCCCCTGGTGCGGCGAGCCATGGCGGCGGCGAAGCGGAGGACAACGACTCGGACACTGAGGAGGATGCGTATTCGTACATGACGCAGATGGTCTACATCGAGCAGCTCGAGTTGTGCCCCGTTAAGGTCAACATTAGCTTTTTTAAAAATGCGGCTGACCGGAAACTCTGGAAGGCTGCCGCGGCCACGACCTCAAACACGGCCGCGGCCGCTGCTGCCACCGCAGGAGCTGGCACACTCCTTGGTGGAATGGACACGTCGCATCTGATTGTCAATGGCCAGCTGACTTCGGCGGCAGCGCGGCGGAACCCTCGAGTCGCGTCTATCTTTACGAAGTTTCAGTTGTTGACAGACGTAGTGCTGCCTCTCGTCCCTTCCATTTCCGGCGCGTCCATCAAGTTGAATGCCTTGGACATCGCCCACGTGTTTCAGTCCCCGACGGAGATCTGGGCGACGTTGCAAGCGCACTACACTTCCAATTTCTTGTTTCAGTTGTACAAAATCCTTGGGAGTGTCGACATCATTGGAAACCCGTTGAGTTTCGCGAGCAGCTTGGGTACTGGGATGATTGATTTCTTCTATGAGCCGGCACAGGGACTGGTCAAAAGCCCCAAGGCGTTTGTGCGGGGTGTCGTCAAGGGCACGTCCTCGCTGGTGACAAACACAACCTCTGGGTTCCTCGGCGTGGCGGGCAAGATCAGCAAGAGCGTGGGGAGCGGTGTGCTCTTTACCATCTCCAAGGACCAACGATTCATGCAGTCACGGGAACGACTGGCCAAGGAACGAAACAAGGTGTACGTGCGGCCTGTCAAGGACTTTTTCCATGGCGTCTTTCATGGCGTGACAGGAATCGTCGCAGATCCTTACTACGGAGCGCGCCGAGGTAGGCTATCCAAACCGGCGCAGAGAGAATCAGCACTCAAAAAGAACTCGCTAGCATACGCATTTCTCGACTAAAAATTCATAAATATATACATCCCCTTTTTCTCTCTCTCTACCCAACACCCAATCAGACGGCTGCCGCGGGTTTTTGGTCGGCTGTGGGCACGGACTGGTGGGCGTGGTGGCGAAGCCTATTGTCGGCGTGCTTGACGCTGTAGCGCACACATCGGAAGGCTTTCGGGATTTAGCCATGGTGATATCGATGGACAAACGCTTGGAACCTGTCAGACGCCACCGGCTCCAGCACACATTTGCCAACGACGGCCGTCTCTTGCCGTATGATACCAAGGTGCGATCATCAAGATGTAGTTTACTAATTCAAATATTGTATGAATGCGAACATCTGACACTCCAAGAAACATCTACATAACAGCTGGCGCGAGGGGTGTTGATCTTGCAGCAGTTCAGTCGGAAGTCCTCGAAGAAGAAACTCGGCAGCAGCAGCGTTTTGCCCGTGAACGAAGCAAGGGATGGTGGTGCCACGACAGGCCTGAAAGCGGACATAGGCGGGGCCATGGCTGCCGTCGAAGCAGCCGGACGCAGTGTCTTCATCTCCACCAAGAACGTCGTGTCAGCAGTAGCGGGCACTCTGAACATTGTCGAGGCCCGGGAGGAAACGTTGGAGACGTGGGGGTTCGACACGGACGACACGGTCATTTTGACGGAAATCATCACCAAGGAGCCGAACGAGGAGACGCTGATCGTCATCAGTACCAAGCGCGTAGTCTGTGCAGATTGCTCTTACAAAGGGGGCTCTGCACCCGAGGTGCACCTCCTGTGGCAGGCCCCGCTCAAGGCCATCCGCGATGTGGACCTGAAGAGCACGCCGTTGGTTTTGACGTTCCATATCGATCGGCAGGCAGCCAAGACGGCCAGCAGTCCAGGACCGGATGCGCACAAATCCGGCCTGTCTGGCGCTGGGGACGTGGGTGCTGGCAGAAGCGAGGAGCAATCGCATGCACAACCTCAACCCTCCCATCACTCTAACCAGAAGATCGTGCAGAAGCGCCTGTTGGGTGATTGGCAGCACGACAATGTGGCCTTTATGCGTGTCTACAACCTGATGAAGTGCCTCCTTGGCCGCTTGGACGAGGTGGACGTGGACATGGGGTATGGCTTTGGCGTGCGTTGCAACAATGGGGGCTTTCAATTCGGAGTTTGGGAGTTTGCCGGGCGATCCTCTGGGGGGGCGATGGACCTTACGGATCCCTGGCCCTTCTTTCAGGTGCTCGAGCATGCGCGGTGGCTCAGCGTCGACGGAGTAAAGGAAGGAGGATAGCAGCAGGAGATTCTTTTCTTTCAGCCGACGCAAAACTCGCAGACGAGTCCAATGCTGGCACCGTCGCACGCAGTGCGTGCCATTACCGCTCCCAGCACCACCACCACCGCCACTACCAACAGCAGTACGAAGGGGGCCAGTGCTGCACTCCCCCGAATCGTGCCGTCTATCTCTTTCCGTGCTGATGCCAGTAGTCGACCGGAGGCCGTCACTGCGAGAAGCACGAGCACTAGCAGTAGCAGGATGCAGCAGGCAGGACCGCCTCCTCCCATTTCTGCTTCCGGAGTGGGATATGGTCTTAGCGGTACACCGTCAGGTTACCAGCAAGCAGTGTTCGACAACCAAAGTGCTAATCGAGGAGGAAACGCTTCAGCGGCTCCTGAGTAAAATTGACATGCTCGACTCCCGGCTCAATGAATTT
>AFGL01009615.1:0-27925 GCA_001614225.1 Nannochloropsis limnetica | reverse complement strand
CTCGGCCAGCCACCGGTGAGAGCCATAAGGGGGGGGCGTGTAGGGGCTAGCGGAGTCCTCTGCCAGCCATCGGTGCGAGCCGTAGGGCGGAGGGGTGTAAGGGCTGTCAGACTCGGCCAGCCAGCGGTGGGAGCCGTAGGGAGGAGGGGTGTAGGGGCTGGCGGTGTCGTCCTCCGCGAGCCATCGGTGCGAGCCGTAGGGAGGGGGCGTGTAAGGGCTGTCAGACTCCGCGAGCCAACGGTGAGACCCGTAGGGAGGGGGCGTGTAGGGGCTAGCCGTGTCGTCTTCTGCCAGCCATCGGTGGGACCCGTAGGGAGGGGGCGTGTACGGACCGGCTGCGTCCGCCAGCCAGCGGTGGGAGCCATAGGGGGGAGGAGTGTAGGGCCCGGCCGCGTCCGCCAGCCATCGGTGAGAACCGTAGGGTGGTGGGGTGTAGGGTGAGTCTGCAGTGACGGGAAGGACAGAAGAGGGAAGAGGAAAGAGAGTGAGAGATCAGACGTCAGACTTGACCCTCCCTCCAGCATGTCTTCCCTCCTACGCTCTTTTCGTCAATCAAATTGACTCTTTGGGGACCCATAAATTTGAAGACGTACCTTGCGCGACGACAGTTCCGAACAGGAACGCCGCCAAAGAGCTGACGGTGACGCGGTGAATTAAGGTCATGCCTGGCTGGTGTTGTAGGCAGTGGTCCGCGGAAAGCACAAGGAGCGAAGCAGCTGTAAATGTGTGTGAGTGTGTGTGTAGGAATATGGAATGAGCGCCTGAGCAACGTTATTGAAATAGGTGAACCAGGGTTGGCGCCAAGGACATGGGTACACGAGAGATGAGGGCATGCACCACACACATTCCACTACTGGGAGTCGATGGAACGCGCAAGGCTATCCCTTGCCCGTGCATTTTGGGCCAAGGGGCCTTAAAGAACGACACGCATAGAACGCGGTCATCGTCAGTGTCTGCGTTCTCGGGCGAGCCATCTGCCTTGCTTGCCCATCCAGGAGAGGGGGGCTCCATCCTGGACGGCTTGGGTGCTTTGTGCTGAATCAGGGGTGTGGTGGATGGCTTATGGGCTTCAGCAGGCAAAAGGAGCCGATTCGAGGCGTGTCCATCCGCTGCCGCACAAGGACAGGGCGTGGCGAATGCACTGATACCCGGTCTCACCGTGACTGCAAGGGCTGATGGCGGGGTGAGGGGTGGAGGGGATGTGTGGGTGCACTGGCCTTGCGTGGACCTTGGGCCAAAGGCCTACAGAACAGCTTGCAAATAGGTAGTGCATGTGCTGCTGCGTGCGCCGCCAACCAAACAGGCTGTCCTCGCCGCGATGCTTGCGCGTGACCAAAGCGATGGCTAGCCCCGGCCGCCACCGGGACTCCAAGAGTAGGTGGCTGGGCGGGGCAGGGGTGGAGGCGGAGGGGGGCGTGGGTGCATGGGCGTTGCGTGGGTGTTGGGGCCAAAGGGCATGCACACCAGAATGCAAAACGGAACTCTGCGTGTGCCGCCGCGCGCTCGAGTGTAACCCAGAAGGCCGGCCCCCGCGCCTAACCCCACACGCCTTGGGCGGTGGCTGGTGGCTGGTGGCTGGTGGTGGTCGTGTATGTCCATGCGACCTGTGGGGTGTTAGCGCTGTTTGGGAATGAAAGGGGAGGAGGAGAAGGGGACGAACGGATAGTGCGAAACGAATCTCTCAAGTCTCATGCCGCCCCTCTCATCTCCTCTGTCCCACGTAAAACGGCATGGGCCCTCAGGTCATGGGCCAGGCAAAGCCAAAAAAGGACCAACAAGCCGGGCCCTGATGAGCAAGCAAAACAGTACAGTACAAAGTCGGGAGAGAAGAACCATAAGCACGAGGAGAGGGGAATGGCAGCCTGAATTTTTGGCCGTGTGTGTGCACAGGAAGGACAAAGTCCGGGGGGTGGCCGTTTTTGCTGTGTGCGCAACGGAAACACCACCACACTCAACGGCTCTTTTTTTGTGTATCAAAGCAAGAGGAGGTTTTTAACTCTCTGTGTGTGTGGACTCACTGAAAGGCAAGCTTCCACTATAAGGGAAACCACGTAACCCACTGCGGTCCATCGGAATGGGGGTGGAGACGGGTGCCTTGCAAAGATGTCTCCTCCATCGCATGGGGCGGGACATGCCTCCCCTGGAAGGTTGCCAAAGACTTCGACGGGTCAAATGGACGGGATTGTTGCTGTGTTTGTCATGCCCCTCGAAAGCAACAGCTAAGTAATGCGAAAAGAGTGATTAGGAAGAGTTTCATACTGACAACATATGGACAGTGGTTATTCCTTTTTACGCGCATTATTCCCTGCGGCATGTTTTCCTGCGACTACCCTATCTTCATTATGTACACTCCCCCTGCTGCTTCCCCCCCGGCGAACGCCCTTTTAATCCTTCTTTCGGTACCTTGCCAGAACTCCATAATTGAAGACGATGCCAATGAGGATGAACTGGAACACAATGATGAGGATGAGACAAGCTTTGTGCCGGATAGCCCGCAGGTGCAGGTTGTTCATCACTTGCCGCGCCGAGCGCGTGAACCAACTAGTCTCTTGGACCTGGATTGGAGGAAGGAAGAAGGAAAGACGTCACGGCATGAGTGCCAGTTTTAAAAAAGCCCAAGCGATCGGTAACCCTCCCTTTCCAATGCATACCTGTTCGGAGGCCCGCACCAGCTGTTCCCTCTGCGATTCCATTTGGTTAATGATGCCGTCGCCTTTTTTATGTGCGCGTATGCGTGTGTGGAGTGTGTGGAGGTTGACACATGTAGCTCTGGTTGAACACCCTCCACCTGCAGTGTCTCCTTACCAATGTGTTCCGTCTCGCCTACCACCCGTCTGGCGTCATGTAGCTGCTCCGTGGACCTATAGCGAGGGCGGTAATTGAATGGGACGACGCCTGAGCGGCCTGCGCTCTTCTCGGAAAACACGGAACCTTCCTACCCCCTCACCCCATCTTCTTTCTGGAGCACCATCTCCTTGAAGCATCCACGTACCGCATGAGTCGCTCCGTGGCGCCCTTTGCCTTGCCGCTGCCCGGTGCTTGTTGAAGCAGGATGCGCTTCTCAGCCGTGGCTTTGGCGCTCCCAAAGCTCCGCCGGAGTGCGTTCAAGTCGTTGCGAAACTGGGAAACCTGGTCGACAAGAGAGTAGGAGGAGAAGGGATCAGGTGTTGCTCTTGGGAACCCTTCAGATAGGGGCGCGATGACCAAAACGGCAAATAACCCGAATGACTTGACTACTCAAAGACCCCCTTCTTTCGAATCCGTCCCATCCTCTTTTACCTTATCCCGATACGTCCTCTTGTCTGCCGGGCTCATGCTCCGGAGCTCCACCTCCAACGCTTTGATCTGTCGCGATGTGGTGTGGGGCATGACGAAAGTGGGTCTCACAAGCACCTCAAGGCCATCCTCCTCTCCTCTCTCTCGTCTAGGTTCCATGGTGCAGCGCATGATAGAAATGGGTCTCACACCCACCAAGGTCAACCCCATTTCATTTACGCTGCACGCCTGGCCCCCATATTCTCGAAAACGGAACACTTACCTGTCCCTCAGCCTCGGCAAGGTCCATGTCCACCTCTGCTAGGATGCGCGACAACGTGGAGGGCGCCATCGTGGGAGTGGAAGTACGGGTGACGCTACTGCTGCCCATGCTCCCCAGCTCGTTGATGCCCTTGTTGATCGCACGGCTGAGGCGATAGTACTCCTCCTCCATGCGCTTGTGGGCGTCCTCCATGACTACCCCCTGTGCTATTGCAATAGCTCTGCTTTGCGCGCGGGCTTGCTGCTGCCTTGAAAAGCAAGCAACGACACTTGTGCTGCTCTGCTGCTGCTGCTCCTGCTCCTGCTCCTGCTCCTGCTGCTGCGGATGATCCTGCCCGTTGGTATTTACCCCTGTATGTGCGTGTGTGCGAGTGGGTGTGAAAAGGGGAAGCAAGCCGATGATGAATGTCGGATCATCAGGAGCGACAGCGATGGCGACAAACACCACCCTCGCACAGGTGATCTCGCCCTATGCTTGCACTTGCCAAAATGCTGGCGTTCTCAAGCCCAAGAGGCCGCGGACACTGCGGGATGCCTGCAGGCGGTGCTTGGGATGTGTGCCAGGGTTTAGGCGTGGCTCTATCCATGGCTTTTGTCCATGATTTTGCTTGGTAATCTATATCAAAGCTACATGCCGCCGATACATCATCATGATCGGCGCCGTCTTTTTCTTCTACGCGCTGCCACCTTTTTTGGGGTGCTGTGGCCTTGCGCTCTTGCCATCCTTTGGGCTTGGTGCAGGCACCGTTGGTTGAGTGTGTGCGCTGACCCTCTCACTTTGCCCTTTCCCTCCCTCCCCGACCCCAAAATACGACACAGGCAAAAGCACACGACGACGCCCCCGACCTGAGCGAGGAGGCCGAGGCCGCGCCTGGGTCAATCAAGGACAATAGGAAAAAAACAGGGCAACGTAGCAGCCCCATACCAGCAGCGAGGAGGACAGCAGCAAGAGGGCAAGGCATCGTGGGAGTCAGTCTATGTGGTGAGCAGGGGAGTGTATGAAGAGCAAGAAAAGCAGCCCTACCCCAGCTGCCGGGGAGGACAGTAAAAAGACGGGCAGCAGCAGCAAGGCTCCACGGCCCAGCAGCCTTCGAAGCTTCGACTTGCGCAGCATCAGGTCCTCGATGAAGGGCGTCTTCTCTCGACGGTCCGACGCGGCCAGTGGTGACACTAGCAGCAGTAAGAGTGGCGGCGATGGAGCTGGGGGCGGTGGCGGGTTCGTGAAAACCCCAAACGCAGACGGGCTAGAAGCCTCGTCAACCACGACGGCGACCTCCACTACTGTGAGCGCTAGTGCAACGCTGCTGTCCGTCTTCCAGGCTGCCAGCACAAGCGACGCGGGGTCCGAGAAGGCAGAGGCCTCTTCGCCGGCGGGAGGGAGAGGGCCATTGTCGGCCGGTGGTCCAAGCGGGCAGGTGGAGGCGGCGGCGGGTTCCGAGAAGGCAGAGCAAGCACCAGCACAGCAGCAGAGCCAGCCACCACCACAGCCGCCGCCACCACCACCACCTGTGCAGGACGCAGGGCAAGCAAAAGCGGGTGGTGAGGAAGGCGAAGGTCTGGCAAGCTTGGTTGGCGCGGAGGGCGAACAATTCGTGCGGAGGCTGGAGAAATCAGCTTCGTTTCTGGCCGCTGCAGCAGGTGGGGCGGCGGCTTCATTGACGTCCTTGATCAGCTCTTCGCCCAGCCAGCGACCACGACGCACCTCCTCGTCTGAAAAAGACAACAAGCCAGCCGCGGCGGCGACGAACGAGCGTGTGGCCACCATCATGGAGCTAGCCGAGCAGGAGGAACACGACGCCCTTGCTCTCGACCCCGCCTTGCCCTCCAGTTACGACGGCACCGAGACACTCTCTAGGAATCACCCGGTGTTTCAGATGATCAAGCAACGTTCGCAAATTGTGGGCAAAGCGAGTGGGGACGCCGTCGGGCCGCGGAAGGAGAGTGGCGGGACGGAAATCGGCAATAGTGGAGCGGGTGCAGGCGGGGATGGAACCAAGGTCGAGGAGCTTGCCTCCTCCAACTCTTCTTCGTCCTCCCACTCCTATGCCTCTGGCTCCTCCTCCTCGGGGCCCCACCAGCACAGCAGTGGCAGCACCAACCTGAAGCCGGGCAGCACCGAGGCCAGTAGCAACACCCTGAATGCCAGCAGCAGCAGCACCACCACCACCACCACGGGTAACGACGGCGAGGAGCTGGACGCGGCGACCGCTGCCCCGGTGCAGGAGGAGGCCTACACGCCGTTCGCGGCCCGGAAGAAGACGGAGTACCACTACGGGTACGTGGAGAAGCTGGTGCTCAAGTTTACGACCTACTCGCAGAACAACGAGGAGTCGGCCTTCGTCATCGGCAAGGCCGGGGGCAGCATCGGCCGGGATGCCAGCAACACGGTCTCCGTGCCCTCGGACCTGACGCTGCAGAAGGAGTGCCACGCCCTCATCGGGCACAAGGCCGGCAGCTTCTTCCTGAAGAACCAGGGCAGCACCCACTGCGCCGCCATCAGAATAGGCACCGAGCCCGGCCTCCGCGACTGGCCCTTGGTGCTGGGCGCCACCTTCTCGGCCGGCAACTCCATCTTTGTCGTCAAGGAGCTGACGGGTGGGGAGCTGATTGCCGAGGTCATCGACGGACCTCTCAAGGGCGAGCGGCGGAAGGTGGGCCAAAAGGGCGCCACGCTGGGTCGCTCTCCCGATAACACCCTCAGCATTGCCGACCCTGAGCTCTCCCGGCGCCACTCCCGCATTGAGTACGACGACAAGGACGGCAAGGTAAGAGGTGGAATTGTGTGTGGGGACCGAAAAGGGGAAAGAGAGAAGATGCACACTCCTATGTTCTTTCACTCACACACACCTCCTCCTCCTCCTTCTCTCCCCTGCCAGTATTACCTCTCGGACGTGGGCTCCACCAACGGGACCTACATGCAGCTTGCGGGGCCCTACGCCAAGGTCTTCTATCTCTCACTCGGGTACGTACTGTGACAGACACGGAGGCATAGATGAGGGCGAGGTCATTGTGTTTTTAGACCAGTCCTTCCCCCTTTGGTGCCGTCGCCAGCCTGTTCTCTTCATTTTCTTGTCCCGCACTAAACACTCCTCTCTATCCTTCCCTCTTCCACCCCAGTGACGAGATCATGGTCGGGCGCACGGGCTTCTCCATCAACCGGTACGACTACGGCATCAGCGAGGAGCGAGGCCGCCGCAAGACGATGGAGGACCACACCCTCGTCATCCAGGACCTGGGCGTGCGGGCCCTCAAGCGATTCGGCCTGGCCCCGCAGACCTTCGCCGCGGTCTTCGATGGGCACGGGGGGGAGGAAGCCTCGGCCTACCTGGCCAGGTACCTGCACGTGAACCTGATCGAGACGCTGGAGCGGCGCTTCGGGGCGGTGCCCGGGGGCAAGCTGCCAGGCACGGAGGAGATGGACGAGATGGTCAAGGTGGCGGTGCTGGAGGCCTTCCACAAAACGGACAGCGACTTCCTGACCAAGGGCAACGTAGACGCCGGCAGCACGGCCAACACGATCTTAATCATGGGTCGGCGCGTCTATTCTTGCAATGTGGGCGACTCGCGCACCATCATCAGCCGGGAACAGAAGCTGCTGTTGTGCTCCAATGACCACAAGCCGGCGCGGGAGGACGAAGCGCGGCGCATCCGGGAGGCGGGTGGGTTCATTTTCCAGAATCGTGTAATGGGCGAATTGGCGGTGTCGAGGGCGTTCGGCGACCGCGAGCTGAAGAAGTGCATGCAGGAGATCATGGCACCCGAGGAGCTGGAGCAGATGAGCCTGCGCGACGCCAAGAGCGACGGGGAGGAGGCCTTGGTCAAGGACTACTCGCAGCCCCTCGTCATCGCCCGGCCGGAGTTCCTTGTGTCCGAACTGACCGAGAAGGACGACTTTGTGTTGTTAGCTTGCGACGGTTTGTTCGATGTCTTCCCCAACACGGAGGTGGTGCGGTTTGTCTTGGAGGAGATGCGGCAGCACCACGACGCGCAGCGAGCGTGTGAGAACCTGTCGTATACGGCCATCCACCAGCGCATCGCCCACGACAACGTGAGCATTGTCCTGCTCGTCACCAACAAGTGGTGGTGAGCGGGAGGAAGGCGGTCCTGTGTATTTCCCCCCCCCTTTTGTTGCATGTATGTATGCACCCCGAATGACTCAGGTCCGTTATTTATTTGTCTAGTGTTCCCTGTCCATGTGATCCAGCCCCTCTCAATGAGGAGTGTACTCCTTTGTCATATGTGTCCCACATAGAAGTCAGCGTAGTATTTTGTGTCTTTCGTTCCCGTCCCCCCGTGTGCGTGTCCCGGTGCATTAGCTTTCTTTTGTTGCGTGAAACACAAATGAAAATGAAAACCAATAAAAAAGAGAGCGAGGATGAGATGAAAAAAGAAGAAACGCAAATAAAGGAATGGAGCTGAAAATACAACAAAAAGGTTGATTACTGCAATTGTTTGTGTTTTGTCAAGGAGGGGAAAATGCGCTCCGGCTTATTGTGGTTACGTGCCCGGGAACTGAGAGCAAGAAGGATATTCTCGTCTTGCTTGGGCCACGCTGCTGCGCTGGCAGGCACAAAGCTTTCACCCCTCAATTCTCACATACCTTGCAACCCTTTCTCTCTCCCGCCTCAACAGGCAGGATGGACGAGGCAAACAGCGGCGGCAGGAAGGAGGGCAGCACTGCCAGCATGTCTCCATCATCATCGTCAAGAAGGGAGGAGGTCGAGAAGGAGGAGGAGGCGGCCGCAACGTGGACTTGCGCGCACTGCAGCCTGGTAAATGACGAGCCCGACGTGTCGTTTGTGCAGCAAGGCGGGGTCATTTCCTGTAGCGTCTGTCTGATGGTGCGCGGGCAAGAGGCCTGGCTTTGTCCTTCTTGCAATTATATGAACACGAGTCTCAAGGCCAAAGCCTGCAAGGTGTGTGCCTCGACGGCTTATGGGGGCCGAACGAGTGGCGGTGGCAGGGGAGACGACATTGCCCGCGACTACAAGCGGCGGAAGCGCGTGCACAACAAGCCCAGATCCTCATCGTCGGGTGGTGCTAGTGCGAGTACCAGCGGTGGCGGTGGCGGTGGAGGGGGAGCGGCGCGGAGTGCCGAAGGAGAAGCGCCGCCATCGCTCAAGAGAGCAGCCGCAACGAACGTGGAGGTCATCCGCACGGAGCACAGCCTTATCTTTGGCCAGCAGCTCAAGACCATGCACCTCTTGGTCCGTGGCCTTCAGACTTTTCCGGCCTTCCGAGATGCGGTGGCGAGGGTTGGGGCCGACCCCACACAGTTGTAAAAACGGGCGGGCGGCACAGTGGGTGGGGATGAATAAGTCGAGGAGCCGAACCCCCACATTTTATAAAAAGGGGCGGGCGAGTGGGGGGAAATGGTTGAGTCGAGCGTGTGTAGGTAGGTGTGTAAAGCCAAGCAATAAAAGAAGAAATAAAAAGCGAGGCTTGAGACTCGAATGACAATAGCGTGGGATCGTTCCGCCTTAACCAACAGCTTTTCATTTATAAACATCAATATGCACATTCAGACATCCACGGCTCATCATTCCTCGTCTCGCTATGTTCTACAGATCGCCAAGTAGCTGAATAGCGTGTGGGAGGACCCGCCCTTGGACGTTTCCATAGGGAATGGCCTCCCCGTCGAGCGAGTAGCGCCCCTGCGCCGTCAAGGGCTCCAGTCGATAAGCCCGGGCACGATAAACTTCCACCTCCTCTACTCCCACGTGGCCACCGTGCTCGAGCGCCAGGAAGAGAGAAATGAGCCGCAGGCGAGAGAGAGAAGGTTGCTGGCGTAGGACTAAGATCTGGAACGTGCCGTCGCCGATCTTCTTCCCTGGAGAGGTGTGGCACGTTTCTGCGATGTGACTCACATGGGAAATCAATATCTGTGTTTAATTGAAAAAGAGAAGGAGTGGAGGCAGCCAGGGGTCAGAGGTAAGTGGCGGGCAAGTACGAAAAATCATAGTATTCTTGCCATAGCTACGTACCATTAGGAAATCGTCCTCCATGCTGACCCAACCATCATTCTTCGGTAGCGGCATGTGCATCGGCGGCAGCTCAACGGCTTCCGCGGGACGGGTCTCTCCCTCCTCGCAGGGCAAAAAACAAAGACGCGCGCGGTAGGTCCTCCGTCTGCAAATGGCGTAAAGAGAGAACAAGTCCATCCGCAACGAGCCTGCCCAGCGAATCACTTCACTCTCCAGGTCAACGTCGGCAATGAGCCCGAAAGAGAGGGAGAGGAAACTGAGGTGCCGCTGGCCATCCGCCGTCTCGACAAGGGAGAGATCCGCAGGCAACGTGGACTTGGCCTTTAGCAGAAGAAAAGTGGCGGAGATTGGATTGAAGGCCTCACTGTGGTGGTGGAGGATGGAAGACGACAACCCGTTCCCTGTGCCACCGTTGACGATGGCCAGAGGGAGTTTTGAAAGGGCGCGCCGGTTTTCAGGGTCTTGCGAATAGAGTCCCTGGATTATCTCACTTAGAAGACCATCCCCTCCGATTGCAAGGACGCCGTCGAAGGCCTCCACGTCTAGTTCGTGTAAGAAGTCCTTGGCATGCTTCGTGTGGGTCGTGACAAGCAACTCGTGCTCCACGTCTGCTTGCTGCAGCATGGGGGCCACCACGGACGTGTAGATGTGGTGAGATTGCCGCCTTCCACTCGAGGGGTTCACCACCACGAGCAGTTGTCTCCGCCGGTCCTGCTGTGGTTCTCCCCTGCACCAAGTCTTGATCCATGTGTCCCACTGCTTCGCAATACTGCACGTTGGCGCTGATAAGCGAAGGTGCCGGGCCCGCCGCTCCAAGGACGGTCCTTTTGCTGCGTAGAAGCAGTTCCCCTCCGTCTTGCGGGGGTAGGCGAAGACGACGAGTTGATTGGAACTCTCGAGCACTTGAGATCCCACAACGTCCTTGAGAAGGGTCCGCAAGCCGCCCTCGACGTCAATGTAGGGCTCAGCATCGTCCAGACACAAACGGACCAGCTTGTGTGTTGCGTGTGGCGTGCGGAAGTGTGGATGCGTGAGGTCGCGTGTGAGGGCAGAGAAGCTTGAAGGCACGCATAGGGCGGCATAAAGCATCACAACTAGCCAAGCAAGACTCTCCTTACCTTTGCCGTTTGGTCGATGAAAGACTCGGCCGCCGCAAGCATGATGGATGGCTGGTCCAGGTGCTCTTGTCCCTGTGTGTCCCGAAGAAAGTGTGAGAGCTTATATGGTCGATCAGTCAACCTCCCCACATCACGACCTCTCTCCATCTTCCATCTCGTCCTGCTGCTACAATCTCTCACCCTACACCCACACCCACACACGTACACAGGCGTAGTTACTTCAGCCGCCTGCTGGCCCCGAACCAGCAAATGGTCGTGCCAAAGGAGCGGCAGCAGGCTCTTGCGCAACGGGTGCAGGCCGTGGAGGCTGCCAATGAGGAAGAGGAGGAGCAGCACCACCCACGGGCACACCAGCACCCCTACCACCACCAAGAGGACGAGAGTGATGACGACGATGACGATGACGAGGAAGAGGACGAGGAAAAAGGGGTCCGTGCTTCGATGCTCGACATGATCCTGCAGCAACAAAGCGCCAGGTCGAGTGCCGGCAACAGCAGCGGGTCGGGAATGCGGCAGGGGAAAGAGGGGCGAATCGGGGCAGGGCGTGGCGTCCGTGGACCCCGGCAGCCTCGGGACAAGGAGAGCATCCAGGCTCGGCGCCAATTTTGCTGCCACATCCCCGGCTGCAACAAGGCCTTCACGGAAAGGAGGAACCTCGCCCAGCATTTGAAGACTGGACACAGCGACAGGCGACCCTTTTCCTGCCCCGTGGAGGGATGCGACAAGTCGTTCAAGTACAAGTGTGTGCTGGATAAGCACCGGGAGTTCTGCTTCAAGGAGTCCATGGGCTCGCTTTTTCACTTACCGCATGCCTTGGCGGACAGCATCCCCCGCGAACGCGAACAGCCCCCGCCGGAGGTCATGGTGCAACAACAACTGAGCTTGCGTTGCCGCAGGACGACCACTTTGTCCAAGGCCACCCTCCGAGCGCTGCAGACGGCGGACCGTTCGTCCGCACTATACCGGAACCTGCTATTGGATTCCATCATCGGGACGGTGGGGTAAGAAAGAGAAAGAGGCAAAAGAAGATTGTGTAAGATGTTGATAGATGCAACGTAAGCGTTTTCGAGAGCGAAAGCGGAGAAGAGAATAAAAGCCAACAACTGTCTCGTTTGTGCAAATCAAATCCTTTTGTTTTTTTATTTCTTTCTTCCCGTGTCTCAGGACTTTTCTATCATTTGAATTTTGCAGCTTGACACCACTTGACGGATACCTTAATAGGATGCGATTGTTTTTCTTTATAAGGTTACTTAATCGCATCCCTGCGTGGTTTAGGTTTAGAATCAGCTCACGTACCCGCCCTTCCACAGTAAATCACCTCGTTTTTTTTTCAGTTACATCTCACATTCCACAACCACCCAGCAGCATATGACCGGGCTCACTTGTTTCGTCGCTTCTCTTCCTGGCCAGCGTTCGAACATACACACAAACACAGGGAGAAAGGCAGTCTAAGAAGCTAGGACAGGAGCGGAACGCAAGCGCTCACAACTCATCTTCAATATTCGAAACTTATGTCACACACGTCTCTCATTATTTAAATCTTAGTTGGCCGGAGCGCTCAGCTGCCGTTGGATCTCAAACGGCTTTGCTCCCCCTTGCTCCAGGTCCTCCGGCGTACTTGGTGCTGCTGCTGGTGCTTCGACGGCCGGCGACACCATCGCCGCCGCCTCGGCTGGTATAGCTGCCACGGATGCCTTTTCGGGTAAGAGGAGATGCGCCTCTTCCACCCCGAGTTGGACGACGGAGGGGACAAATTCGTCGGCGAGGAAAGTGTAGAGGGCGATGATGACGACACAAATGACAGGGATGAGCAGCAACTGCAGCCACACACTGGACATGGTGAAAGTGAGAATCGAGACGCCGAAGAACGCCGGCGCAAACGAGGATAGGTTGCTGTAGATGAGCGTGACGGCGAAGAAAGACAGCACACTCCCCACCCACACCCACAGGGACCACCCGCACATGGAGCAGTTCGCACGAGGCTGGCGCCGACCCTCATTAGCGGCTACCCAGGCGGCAGACTTGGGCAGCAAGGCGGGCCGCACGATGGTCTTGAACTCGAAAAAGAGGCGCCAGTTCATGCTGAGGATGAGGACGCCGTACATGGCCAGGCCCAGCACGTAGTAGTCAGTCTCGCTGTACACGCCCCCGCCGTCCGGCACGGACCAGATGGTAAAGAAGTAGACCAGGAAGCCGTCCAGGAGCGCGGAGAGGATCCACTTGCCCACCTGGAAACCGTTCAGGTCCAGGTTCTTGCGGCCCGACACGTACATGGCCGGGTGGGCCATGACGTAGGCCGCGGGCAGGTCCTGGTCGAAGATGCCCAGGGTGAGGATGGGCAAGCCCAGGAAGAAGTTGAAGGCGGAGAGCACGAAGTCCTCGAAGATGGAGGTCCCGCTGAAGCCGGCTTCGAAGAGGAAAAAGAACAGGCACATGACCAGGACGATGTTCTTGTAAAAGGAGTAGAGGATGACCTTGGACAGGCGCCGGTAGGACCACCGGCCATGGACCAGGAGGAGGCGCTTCAGGAAGCGGAACTGGGCGATGCTGAAGTCCGAGGCGTTCACGGCTGTGTTTTGGGGGTGGGAGTAGGGAAGAGGCAGGTTCGGTTAGATTGGTGTGAAAGCAATGAAGGTAAACGTGAGGAGCCACCACAAGCTCCTCCTTCTTACACTTCTCTCACGTTCTCGTCCTCCTCAGATTCTTACCTTGCTGGCCCTCGTTCCCGCTGATGCCCACGCCGACGTCCGCCTCCTGGATCATGTTCACATCATTCGCACCATCACCAATAGCCAAGGTGACGGGCGTGGGCGACACTTCCTCCTTCACCAGCCGCACCAACTGCGCCTTTTGCTTGGGGGAGACACGGCAGGCAATGACGGCAACCGAAGCCTTCATGACTTCGAAGAGGATCGCCTTGAGGCCCGGGTGGCTAAAGACGTACACTAACGCGGGACCCTCCATGACAAATGCAAACTCCGTCACGTGAGAATAGGCCCGCGAGAGCCTTCGATTGATGGGCTTGCGTGCCTGTTGCTGCTGGGACTCCTGCTGCTGTTGCTGCTGCGATTGCTTCTTACCCCCCATCATGCTCGCCGCCGCCTGGGTAAAGCGCACGTGGATGGGACGGTTGTTGGGGATGACGGCCGGTGCCGCAGGCACGACAGGGCCAAGACTGATGGAAGAGGAAGCATGCGACCGCCGGGGCGGGGACGAAGCGGAGGAAGAGCCCGACACGGAGTGGTTGTAACGATGCGCGGCGGCTGCTTCCGCCGAGGTGGGCAAGTTGGGGTAGTGCTTGAGCATCACGTCCCACGCCGACGCCACGTCTTGGGCGCGATGCCGGTCGTTGGAGCAACCTTGGATGGCCGGCCGCTTGTTGGGCTTGGCCTTGGCCTCGTAGAACTCGGCGCCCATCCCCTTCTTGTCAATCACGGCCTTGTACAGACGCGCCAGGCCCGCCTCGATATCTGCCGAGGCGCCCGAGGTAAGCTGCAGCAAGAGCTGGCCCTCCCGGAGCACCTTGCAGGAATAGCCAATGTTGATGGCCGTCTCCATCTTGTCGCCCGTCAGCACGCAGAACTTGATCCCGCCCTTGGCCAAATCGGCAATCGTGTCGGGCACGCCGTCCTGCAGCTTGTCCTCGATGGCTGTCAGCCCCACAATGATCATGTCCTTCTCCAAGTTGTCCGCCACCTTGCTCATCAGGTCCGCGCGGTCCTTGGCAGCCGCTGAGGCCTCGCGGTAGGAAGTCAGCCACTCGGCGTACTGGGCTGCCGTCAGGTCCCGGTAACCCAACACCAGGGTTCGGAGCCCCTCCTGGGCAAACGTCTTGAGGTGGTCCACCACTGTGGCCGCCTCCTCCACACTCCCGCAACTCCCCCGGGGGAGCATGGCCGTGTCGGCCCCCTTGCACAGCAGGCGCACGCGGCCCTCCGCGTCACGCACCACGATGCTCATCCGCTTTCGGTCCGAGTCGAACTTGTTGACCGCCAGCGCCGTCCAGGACTGCATAACCCCGTTGATCTTGACGGTGATTTGAGAGGTGGTGCGGCCAATGAGCTCGTAGCCGGCTTCCCGGGCAAACTCGACCAAGGCCTTCTCGTCGGGGCTCTCGGCTTGGTAGATGAGGGCCGCCCCACTGCCCTTGGCGTTGCCCTCGCTGCTCATGGCGTCGCTCTCAATGACCACCGTGTGGCACAGGGCCAGCACCTTGAGGAAGTCGTCGGCCTGCGAGCCGGGCTTGGCGTCGGGGTTGAGGCCCTGGATGTTGATGTAGGGCAGGGTGGCATTGGACTCGGTCATGAGCACGGGCGCCCCGTAGACCTTGCCCTGGATGGAGGCTCGCTTGAAACGCATGACATTCTGGGTGAGGGTGCCCGTCTTGTCGCTGAAGACGTACTCGATCTGGCCCAGGTCCGTGACGATGTTGCTGCGGGCCTTGGCGGGCGTGTCGCTGTCGGCGTGGTGCATCTCCAGGTCGTTGTTGATGAAGTACAGATGCGCGTACGTGCACATCTCCATCGTTACGTACATACTAATGGGGACTGGGTGGAGGTGAGTGGCAGGGGCCGATGGTGAGAGTTTGCTTTGAAAAAGAACGAGGAAAAACAAAGGCATGCCCCAAACGGGGGTGCAATTCAAAACAGACAGGAGCACGTACCGAAATTGTTGAAGAGGACGATGAAGGTCAAGAAGCCCTGAATAAAGGTGGATCGGGCCTCTACCCATTGCATGCCGTCCGGCCTGGCCGTCAAGGCCCACTCGGGCGTCACGCCCGGGACGTAGTAGCCCAGGTAGGTCAAGCTCGAGAAGTAGGCCGCCTCGAACTGGAGGAGGAGGAGGGCAGAAATCGTGACCAAAATCACATCCGTGAGAAAGACCATGTAAATGGCCTTGTTCACGGCGACGTCGATTTTGCTCATCTTGGAGGGGGCATGGCGGGAGTTGCGCTAGGGGGAAAGAAAGGAGGGGAAGGAAACAATGTTAGAGGAGATCTGAATGATGGAACGTGGAGTCTCCTGAACAGAGGAGAATCACATTTACCATCTTACTTCTGACTCTCTCTACATACCTGCAGCTTGGTGTCCTTGCCCGTGTAGACGACGACGCCCACGGCCCAGGCCGTGTTACGCAGTACCGCCCCGCGCAAGAGCACGTTCTCATTATCGATGGGAATGACCTTGTTGAACTCGTCCCCTTGCGGGGCGGACGCATCGGGAGTGGTAAGCGCCGCATGCTGGGGCACGTTAAATGTACCCGAAAAACTCTCAATTCGCATGTTAGGATGCTCACACTTAATAGTCGGTCGATCGGTCTCCAGGCGCGCGACAATTTCGACAGGATTGGCCAGCGGGGGCGCGTCGATGGGCAAGTAGCTGATCGCCCGGCGAAGCTTCAAGTTCGTTTCGCCGTCGATGGAGCTGGTCTCAATGTAGCAGATATTCTCAGTCTCGCTGCTGGCCAAGATGACCATGTCGGCGGGCAATGGCTGCTTGTTGCTCACGTACAGCAAGTCCCCCACGCGGATGTCACGCCAGCGCACAGCCTCGCTCGTCACGGCCGCACCCGTCTGCCAGGAGGTGACCTTGGCCAGGCGATTGTTGGTCTCGTCGTCGGTGCGGTGCCGCTTCATATCGGTGGAGGCTTCTTGAATCATGGAGATGCCGAGCACGATGGTCAGGGGGAAGAGCGTGGAGAATGCCGTCAGGGGCGTCTCGAAGATGGTGGTGTAGGTCCCCAGCAACATCAGGAAGCCCATGGCCAGGAAGTACACGTTCGCCAGGCGCCGGAACTGCTCAAAAATGGACTTGGGCAGGAAGGAGATCACCGTATACTTGGAGTTCTTGACCCCGTTGTCGCAGAAGAGGGCATCCTGTGCCTGCCCTTGCACCTGCGCTGCGCTTAGGCGGGCGACCTGCGGTGGCGGGGGGGAGGCGGGAAAGGATGGGGGTGAGGTCGGTCGCGCTAGTGGCAGCCTCGGCACCCAACGCAGTACTAATTAATACATAGGAACATCGGCATCGGCTCAACAATAGTGTCGCATATCGCTGTGTCGTCCTCCCCTCCCCTCCCCCTCCAGCTCGGGCACTCGCCGTGCGAGGTCATCGGGACGTCTCTCAGGGTCACTCAAACACCCAGAGACAAGGAAGGGGGAGAGAAAGGGCTTACCGGAATCGTGCGCTCCTCTTCCGGCGTGCCCCCGAGGGACAAACGCCTGCTTGCTGCTCGCAACATGACGAGCCTGTGTGTTGCGTGTTGTGTTGTTTGGTGTGTGAGTGAATCGTGTGAGCAAGGCCCATAGAGAGATTTAAAATCGGGGCCCCGCAGCCCTTCGGGAGCCGCCCGCAGCCACCCGAGCACACACAAGTGGACTTGCTACTTCGCGGGTACAATTGCAAGCACGTTGGCTTTGTGACGAGCGTTTGTGGGGGTCCAGAAGGACACAAAGGAATGAGAAGGCAACACCCCGGGGTGACGAGGAGCAAGAGGGGAAGCAGAGAGGCGAGAAGCCAAAAGCAACGTTTTCCGTCCCAAGCAAACGGCCCCAGAGCTCTCCTTGCCCCGCCTCCCACTCCCACTTGCCCGCCAAACCCTCTAGACTGCATCCCTACATTACCAGCTTGCTCGTACCAACACCTTGCTAATTGTGCCTTCGATTTTTACCCCCGCCACATCTCCACAGGCCCGCCGTGATTGCCAGCCATGGTTGGGTCGCCTGCCCTAGCAAAGAAGAAGAACGACGAGCGTCATCAAGCTTCTTCACTCCCGCTTATGGCCTAGTACACTGTTAATTAAGCGGGCAACGACTTTGTTGGTTGCGGTAGACCTGACCTTGGCCCCGTGTTTGTCACTTCCTCGTGGTCAGCAGGCAGCAGTCTTACCTATTTTAACTCGCTTTGAGAGGCAACACTTGCAGCATGACCGCCTCGACGATGACGATGAAGAGGAGACGCCCGGCACCGATCGTGGCGCCGCGGCCAGACCGCACCACTGTTTTTGTGGTGGACAAGAAAGCTGCACCCCGCGTGGTTCGTGAAGTCGCTGGTGGGGCTTGCGGTGGCAGCGGCAGCAGCTGGGCCGGCGAGGTGGTCTGTGGGGGTCCCGTGGCGCAAGTGGCCGTGAGCACGACCAATGCAGGGCACACCTTCCTAGGAGCATTTTTGGAGTCGGGCCTGCTGGAGATTTGGGACGTGGCGGCGCCGGAAGGCGGGTTATATACTCTGCGGGAAGTGGTGCACTTGCCAGGAGCAGCCAGCGGGGACAGCAACAGCAGCGGCAGCAGTAACAATGCGGGCGCCCCATTGGACTGTCTCTTCTCGGGCTCGAGGGGTTTGCCCTCAGCTTTATTTTTCTTTGTGACGGGGGGGGCTGGGGGCCAACCTGGCGGCAGCAGCGAGTCTCCACGTGTACATGTCGTCAGACTTCATCCTTCCATCGGTCCGCCGACCCTGGGCACCCAACGCCTGGCAGCTCTGGATGCATCGCGGAAAAAGGCTGCCGTGGTGGCCCTGACCTGCCACGAGTCCCGACCTCTGCTCTGCGTGGGATTTCAAGACGGGGTGCTGCACCTTTACGATGTGAGCGGCGTGGCAGCTGAGAATGACGGCGGTGCTGGAGGCGACAAGACAGTCAACGCTGCTGCGGGGGGCTATGGGACGGACGGCGGCGACAAGCAGAGGGGGCATGAGGATGGGGAGGGTGATGATGGCAACGACAGCGATGATGGCCAGGAGCAAGAGAGCGGTACGGCAACGACAGGAAAGGCGACTAGGTCATTGTTCCTCGGGAAATCAGCCCGGAACCTGCTCCTTTCGCCCGTGGCGGCTTTCAAGTTTGCGGCTCAGATGCAAGGCGCCCTTTCATCCGTCTGCCTAAGCTCCGAGTCGGGATTGATCCTAGCTGGTAGCACGCGGGGAGAAATGGCGGTGTGGTCTACCAACACGCTCCTTCGAGAGGTCGCGCAGGGAGGGGCCGGTAGCGGCGACAACGCGCTGAACTTGTCGGGTGCTGTGTTGCCCTTGCAGAGCTGCGTGGTCGTTTCCACGCCCAGTCCCATCGAGCGTGTAGGGTTTCTCAACGGTACCAGCCCGTTGGTGATTGCTAGCGTACGGGAAGCCAAATGCAACAGCATCGTAACGCGTGCAGCGTTGCTGGCGCTCCTGCCCAAGTCTCTGGCCGTCGTGCACATGGGGCCGCCGGTGCGGGGTCGGCATCTGGCCTTTCAAAGCCGCGATTCGAGCCTTGTGTTGTTGGGGGAGGGCGACAACGTAGACAAGCTGCGTGTGAGTGGGCTTGCTGATGTCCTGGCCTGTCCTGCGCTCTCCTTGCCGTCGCACTTGGCGGCAATGGGGCCACCCCAACTGGACTGCGGGGCGTTTATAGGAGGCCCGTGGGGGGGGTCGCAGCCGTCCTCTTCATCTTCATCTCCATCACCTGTACCTACTCCTGTCATCTATTCGATGCAATCACGCATGACGTTGTCTGTCTACCAGAGCGGCACGAGTAGCCTCTCAGTCAGTAGGAAGGGCGGCGTGCCCTCGGTGCGCGGCTCCTTGGCCTTCAAGGCCCTGATCGTTGCCCAGCCACTGCACCACTTCCAAAACAAGGGCGCCAGCGACGGGGACAACGACAACCAAGCGGCGGCCGCCCTTCTATTACCCACGTATGGAAAGGAATTTCCTGCCCTCCTGGACAGCCTTGGCTTGTCGCCCTTGGTGCCACTTCTTCTCGGCCTCAGCACAGACGACTCCCAGACGTTGCTGCTGCCGCGTCGCCTCCTCGTCAGCCCGGATGGGGCCACGATCGTAGTGCTGCTCAGTGTATTACGGCCCCAGATGGCCGGAAGCGAAATCGCGGACGATGCTTGTGTCCCGCTGGCTTATATAGTTGCCCGTCAAAGCAGTTCGGCGCAGGGTGAGGGGGTGGTGGAGGCAAACAGCAATGGTCAAGACGCATCCCTCCGTTTCGACTTTGTGCATGCGGGCGTGGCGGTGGACGCAGCCTTCTTGTCGTCGCGGACCCTTGTTCTTCTTCAAGCTTTTACTGGCAAATGCGGTACTGTGACCAGGACGACGCTGCTGCAGGCGAGTGGAAATCCGACCGCGCCCACCACAGTATGGGCTACGGCACAACCCGCCAAAGACGAGGAGGTGCAAGGCGACGAGGGAGCACAGGACTACCTCGCCACGAGGGTGTTTGGAGCTGGCAGGAACGACGCTTCAGAAGAAGCGGAAGGGCAGCATAGGGTCGTGTATGCCCTGCAGCAGAGGCAGGCGGGAGGGAAGGGGCGGACCGTCTTGAGTTGCCCTCGGGCCGGCGGAGGGCTCGCACCGAGCATGATTGGGCCGTCCGTCCTAATTCTTCGTGAGCAAGAAGTCGTGTTTGAGGTCATCGGTCAGACTAGCAATGGGCAGGGCATCGATGTTGGCTCCGTGGTAGCTGTCTTGACTTCTCAACGTCTTCTGCTCCTCTCGCCAGAGCTGGCTCTGGTGGCGGCTGCGGAAACGACGCATGCAGCGTGCGGGCTTGCTTGGCTTGGGCCGACCCCGCTGGTGGTGTTTGCAGATGGTCGCGTCTTGTATCTGTGTGTGGACTCCTGCGGGCAGCGTGCTGCCGCCGAACTGCGGCCGGTCTTATCTCTCGACCAAAAGCAGGCCGGGGCAGACGTGACTCTTGTTGCGGCGTTGCCCGACCGCTTGGTGTACGCGGCCAAGAATGGTGCGTCTGGGTCTTTGCGTATCTCTACGCGGCCACTGCTACCTCTTGAACCCCTGCTGGTGGGCTTTCTGGCTTGGCCCCGCCTTGTAAAACTACCTGTCTTGCCTTCCTCCTCCACACCTTCTGCACTCTACTCTCTCTCCCAATCGCCCCCAGCGCTATCATCAGCAGCAGAAGTAGCAACCACCTCACCACTACTCACGGCAGCGTTGAAGGCAGTCTTGGATCGGTACGGTAGCCTGGCAAAACAGACGGGGACACGGTTCGGACCTGGAGAAGGACCAGGCGTGGATGCAGGCGCCACCGCATGGGCGTGCGCGGCGCTGTCCCGCGCAGGCTTTAGTCAATGGGCGGCAGCGGTTGCTGGCGTGGCAGGTCCTGCTCAGCTTGGGGAGGGGCAAGGCTCTCAGGGCGGGCTCCTCGCTGGGATGTCGGGGTCGGAGGCATTCCAACCGCGACCCTGGATCCCGCTTGAAGTCAAGGCTGGGCTGGCGGCGCAGAATTCGCATTGGCAGCAGGCCCTGTTCGAGGCAATGGGCGACGACATGGCCGGACAAGACTACGCGCTTCACCCCGACGCCACATTGCCCCCGCGCTTCCGCCGTCGCAGTCGGGTGTTGGCGCTGTTGGGGCAACGGGCATGGCACGCAGGGCAGGCAGAGGAAGCTTTGCGGCTTTTCGACGTGGCGAGCGAGGACGAAAATGCTATGGAGCTGCTGATGCTGTACATCTTGGGTGGAGGCCCTGTCTCGGAGGGCTGCGCGCAGCTTCTCCGCGACCTTTGTGAAGTCAAGGCAGAGCCGCATTTGGCGGCGTGCCTTGGGGAAGCTACGATGGCCAAGAGCGCAGAAGGGGCAAAGAAAAGGGAAGATGATGTTGCCAATGTGGTGGGTGCGAGGCTGAGCTCGCAAGCGTTCCCCTTCGATTCTCAGCGGCGACAATCTCTGCTCCCTCGTCTGGCAGGCGCCGTTCAACAGCTCCCGCAATGGCCGCAAGCCGGTGTCGCTTCGTCCACCACTGCTCCTGTCGTGGCCCCGCTGCCGCCATTCTCTTCCTCCTCCGCTCTCGGTCGAGGCGGTCCACCGCGTGCACCCCTGGTACAACGCCTGCTGCTGGACCGCGTGGAAGAGTGGCTTGGGCGGATGGCACCGGAGGGACTGAGGGAAGAACTGGCTGAGTCGGGCGAGCAGGAGGGAGATGCTGCCAAAGGCCACGAGGAATGGGTCAAGGGTGTAGGGGAGGGGCGGGAGGAGGAGGATAAGGTGGTCTTGTATTGGCGGTTCAACGAACTCGTGCCCCCGACAGATTCTTCTGTGGCGCCGGAGGCTTCTCTCCGCTTGGCGGGTGACTTGTCGCAATATGGCCATTTCTTGGACTTGATGGTGGGACAACCCGAGTCGCTGGCTTTTGTGAAGTCGACCTGTCCGATCGACCAGGGCGACGACGGCAGAGTGCGGATGGGCATGGATGCCTTGTGGAGCTCCTCCGACGTCTCAGAAGTCTCATCCTCGTTGTCCCGCGGCTTGAGCACCATCGTGACGCGGGGTTCCGCCTTGGACGTGGGACCTTACCACGGCCCGCAGCAGCAACCTGGCCGGTGTCGCCTTACGGCAGAACTATGGATCCAGCGACCGTCCTCTTCCTCCTCGTCTTCCACGCCCGAAGTCCTAATGGCACGCAAAACTGTGGACGAAAAGCCTCTCTGCCTGTGGGCGCTGGGCGTGTCCCCGGAAGGCGCGTTGGTCTTTTGGACCGAAGGCAAAGAGGCGCCACTGAGCACGGCACCCGGCACCGTGGCGGAAGGGAAGTGGACGCACATTGCCTTTGCACTCGAGGCGAAAGGCTCAGGGGGCAAGCAAGCATCGGTGGCCCTGTTTGTGGGGGGCAAGGAGGCTAGCCCGACTCCGTCGCTGATCAAGTTCCCTGCTCTCAGCGAGGGCCAGCTTCGCCGCACCGTCTTCGAGGTGGGTCCTAATCTCCACGGCCACCGAATGACGGAGCTGAGGTTGTGGGCCTGTGCCCGCAGCGCAGAAGACCTGTACGACAACCGCGAGAGCTACCTGCAGCTGGCCGAGAGGAGGAAGAAGCTGGCGTTCAAGATCAAGACAGATGGCGGTCGAGGTGCCAGGAACGAGGGCGGCGATGCACGAGAAGCTGCAGCTCCAACACCACCTCCGCCACTCCCAATGACAGCAGCACGGCTACCCGGAACGTTTGCCCCCTTACCCATGGTTCCTCCACCAGCCATAACCATGGCGGCACCTTCCCTCTTACCACTACCAGCCGGCGCGACCTTGCCGATGCGACGAAGAGCGGCTGGGCGAGAAGGGACTCCCTCCCCAACAGTCCTGGGGGGGCTAAATGGGCTTGGTGGAGAAGGAGCAGGGAGCCTTCTAGCCTCCCTTCCCGCCCCCAGTGCCAGTGGTGCCGCTGCCCGGCGACGGCGAGGCAGCCCAAATTCAATGGATGGGAGTGCGACGCCCTCCCCGCCTCCGGCATCCCTTCCCCCCGTCGAGGTCAACACGGGATGGGCGGGTTTTGCGGAGGAGATGGCCCCTACACTCACTCCCGCGCCTACCATCACTGCAGCAACTTCAACACCCGAGCCCGTGCCTCCCTCTCTGGATTTAATTAGTACGTCGGCTCCACCAAAGCTGGAGCATCAGTTGCTGCTGCTGCCCACTGATCTAGACGTCTATCCTGCCAATGTTCTTCGAGATGACGCTGCAGTCTATTTCTCCTTGGGAGGGCAGTATCTGTGTTTGAGGGAAAAGACGACGTCGACGAATGGAGACGGTGCCTTGGTCCTCAAAGTCGCTATTGTGGTGCTGACGATGAGCACTTCGGCGGAGCAACCAGCACGCCGCGACCGCTACCCTTTCCAGGCCGAGAGCGCCATTTTGGTGGGAGGCTTACCGTCGCCTTTGTCCTCGTCGTCGTCGTCCGCATCGTCGGTGCCCTCTCCCGTCATCGCCTGCTACACTCTAGCGGGGACGGCCTCGTCCACGACTGGAGGGATTCCACGGCCACAAGCAGGCGTGCTGCAAGTGTACGACTTGATGCAGCGGAAGGGCATAGCGCGACAACCGGTGCAGACGCGGGTGCTCTTTTGGCGCTGGCTTTCCCGGGGTGTGGTTGCTTTGGTGACGCCCCGAGCTGTCTTTACGTGGGCTGTGGGCGTGGAAGGCGGGCCGTCCGGCGTCCCCACCAAAACTTTTGACCGACGCGACCTCACTCTCTTAGGTCCCAGCGCCAAAGTGCGGGACTACCACCTGGCGGCGGACGGGGAGTGGGGCGTCCTGACCACCATGGACGGTGATGGGGTGCAGTTAGCCATTCAATTTCATCACGTTGGGAGCGGCAATGTCATCGTGGAGTCCGGCACAGACTTGCTGAGTGCCAATATGGGAAGGTGCGACGGTGGAGCCACTAAAGGGAATGGAGGGAGCCAAGTGTACTTTGTCCTGCTTCGCCGCAGGGCCGAGCTCTGCGTGGACCTGTGCCTGGAGCAACGAGGAGAAAGCGAGCAGGGGATGGGTCACTCCAGCTTAACACGACTGGTGCATTTGCCGCTGCCCTCGGCGCCTGCGTTCTTGTCCGACACGGGGCGTGCTTGGGTGCTCTTCCCGCCGGGCCGCACTGACGTAATTGTGCTTTTGTTTTCGGCGGGGGGTCTCCTCTATACCTGCCATCCTGCCACGCAGGAAGTGCAGGCTCGAGGCTCTGTATTCCCTGAAGAACAAGCAGGCACGGTCTTGGACGTGTCCTGGGACGCGTTTAGCGGAGACATGTTGGTGTTGGAGGCGGAACGGTTGGCCGTCTATAGGGTTAGCAACTTGTGATGTAGATAGCAAGGTACATAAAATTGAAAGGAGATGACGCAAAGAAAAAGACAAACTAAGGGTATGTTATATGCATGGTCAACCTGATTTGTTCTTTGTTCTTTGTTGTTTATTATTTTAACGGGTGCTGCCCCCCTGCTTTGGCTCGGATGCAAGGGCTTCCGCAGCTGTTGCCACGGGTCGGCTTTCCTGTGCAGCGGAAGAGAAAAGGTCCTCGTCCTCTTCCTCGTTATTATCAGGTAGTGGATGCCCTCGAGTCGTGCGCCTCGGCACCGCCGACGGTGAGGACGACAACGATGGCGCCACCACCTCCATATCCTCCTCTTCGTCTCCTCCCGCTTTCCCACTCTCCGCCGTTCCCTTCCCCGACGCCGTCTTTTGCCGGGCAATGGCCTTGAGGATGAGCTGCTTGGTGGCGATGCGATGCCTCTGGATGGCGACGGGATCCTCCGTTTTGGAGGACGCCTTGAGGCCCGTCTTCCGAAACGTATGCTGCGGCGGGAAGGCCGGCAAGAAGCTTGGCACGTACGGTGGCCGCATCCCCCCTCCTTCCCTGCTTGCCGCTGCCCCTGCCCCATTAACCTCCCCACCCTCCTCGGCCGGCAGTGCCCGCTTGCGACTGCTAGTGGAAGCGGTGCCCGTCCCACTGCTGCTGCTACGCACGGGGAAGGGCGGAATGTGCGTGTGGAATGGCTGGTACCATTGAAAGGCCTCGGGCCGGTCCAGTTGCGTCACGTCCCCCCGAAACGCAAAGCCCCGCAAGGCCCGCCAGTCGAGTTCGTAGCGGTCCCGTCCGGCCTCTTGCTGGGGTTCCTCCAACGCGGCCAGCACGTCCAGCAACGTGACGCGCGTGCGCCCGCCGGACTCGGCCTTGGCCTGTGCCTCGGTGCCCACTGCCACAATGTAGTCCCGGACCAAGTCTGTGAGGGCGTCCAGGACGGACGGGTACGTGTGCTTGCACCCGACGGCCAGCGCCGCTTGTGCCACGGCTTGTCGCGTCACGGCCAGGGCGAAGGTGTCGGCTCCACGGTGGCGTTGTTGTGGTGCTTGGGGCTGCGGGGATGGTTGGGAGCCTGCGGTGGAGGTGGGCGGTGCGGTGGACGGGAGGGGGAGTGGCGCCATGATGATTTTGATGATTGCGCGGAAGGCAGCGAGCGGTGTGGGGGGTGGGGGGAGGAGGCGAAAGAAAGTTGCGATGGCCCCTCGGTGCGGCCTGTGCTTTTGAGGGAGGGTGGCCCAAGGGAATCAGATAAGGTAGGACTACGCTAACAAAAAGTGTGGGGTGACCAAGCTGCCTTGTGGTGGGTGGTGGATGCTTTTGGGTTCTTGCCTCGATTCATCATCATCATCGCCGACGCTCCCCCAAACTGGAACCCAAACTGTGGCCTCAAAGGCATTGCAGCCTTTGTGTGGGTCTTAGAGATGGAATGAAACACGGGAGGGGGTGGGCAACACACAGCATACCTTTGCAGGCATTGTGTCGTCGAGGATCACTCATTTCCATGGCTTTTCACGACCTGTGCGCTGCAAAAGATGGCTTTTTGTGACTGCGACCTTCCACGGCGAACACATCTCTCCCTCCCCTTCCTCCACCCAGCTAATAAGCCTTTGTAGACAAGGCAACGTCGCAATCGAAATGCTGCACCCTATCGTGGTGCAGCGGAACCCACCAACCCGAAAGACCGAAGCTGGCACATTTGATTCTGGCTCCAGTTTTTTTTTCTTTACGAGGCAGGGCAGGGAGAGGGGTTCGCGGAAGCGGAAGAACCCCGGAGCCTAGCCCTGCATTGCCTTGCTTTGATACGGTGACACAAGACAGCATTCATCCCCAAGACAATCAAAAGCCGCGGTCTCATCCTCACTCTCATCCTCCACATCCATGCCCAGAAACTAAAGGCAGGCCGCCGTCGGGTCCGCCGTGTGTCAGAACGCTTGGCTCCGAGAGGCAAGTGAGCATCTTCTCTGGGGCAGGGGCGGGTTCCTCGTTCCTGGCTTGAAAGCAAGACATCATGGAGGAAGACACGGCCGCTGGGACCACAACCGGGGCTGGAGAGGCCGAGGCGCCTACGACGACGATGGCGGCGACGACAACGACGACGCCCGCCGCCGAGACGGAAGAGGAGGAGGAGGAGGTGGAGGTTGAGATGGTGTTCGACTCGACAGACGAGACGGATGATGAAGAGGTGGTGGCTCCCCCGCCGGCGCCGGTGCAATCTACCTCGGCTTCAGCGAGTAAGGAAGGAGGCAGCAGCAGCAATAACGACGACATGGAGGAAGGCGACGGGAGCGCGGCGGCAGCGCCAGCTCCTGATTCAACCGCGGCAGCTGCAGCGCCCGTCCCCGAGAAGAAGAAGTATGCCTACCGGCCCCCACGCATGGGGGACTCGTTCCAAGCGACCGTGCCCACGTTTGGTTCCGAGGTAAGTGCTGGCTCAGCAAACACAAGAACGCCCCCTTGTCTGTCATTTGGCTTATCTATGTCCTGGCCCGATCATGGCATATCGCATGTGTCTTTCTTTCAAACCGTGCAGCTTGTGCGTATGACACCCTACTCGCATCACACGCTTTTTAGTTAGGGATGGGATTATGTTGCCTGCAAGCTCACTTTCACGTTTTTCTTTTTCTACCTTTCTTCTCCTAGACGACGCACGCCCACCGGACACGCACCACCACCAAGAAGACGGCGCCCGAGGCCAGCACGAACGACCTGCGACCGAACCAGACCTCGCTGCGCGACGGGTTGATTTGGGAGCCCTCGGCGCTTTCCGGGCAGGAGGTGGACAACTACCTGATCATGACGCGCGGCCTTGTCGAGCAAACCTCCCACACTCGCGACCGCCACGAACCCCGCTGGCGACGGCCCGGCGTCTCGTCCAGCGGCGTGCCACTCACCGCGGAGCAAGAAGCAGCGGCGGCCGCGGCGGCAGCAGCAGGTGGAGGGACTGGTGACCTCATCCCGTTGGAGGCTGATGAGCAGGCACTGTTTTACCTGTACCAGCAGAAGTACAACCTGGACATGACGTCCTTGCGCCTGACCTCGGAGCTCGGCATGCGGAAAGGTATGCTTTGCTCTTACAAAATACTCATTGCTTCCCTTTTTTCGTGTCTGACTTATTTTTGTTCGTTCTTCTTTGTCCATATATCCTATTTTATTTACGGCATCCTCACTTCACTCCCCCCCTTTCCCTCCTCCCCACACCCAACAGAGCACAAGTTCCTGCACGCCCTCGACACGCTCTACCAATCCGGGGCTTCGGCTTCCTCGTTGGACCGCCGCGATCGCTCTACCCTGGTGGGGTCGTTTGCTTCGGGAGGCACGCCGTATGTGGGCTACGCACGTGGGGGCCGAGCGGCGCAGTTCCCCTACAAGTACTCCTTCCCCACCAAGGTGGCGCCTCTGGTGGTCAGCAAGTCAGCAACGAACGACGAGGATGGCGGCGGGGCTGATGACCAGGAGGACGAGGAAGAGGAGGAGGCACCGGGCGAAGGGTGAGTGCGTTTGTATGTGTGTCTCTGTGCTTCTGTGTCTGTGACAAGGCCCTTTTTTTCCCTCGATTGGTACTCATGCATATCCCTCCCTCTTTCCCTCCCTCCCCTCTCTTTCCTTGATTTCCGAACAGCCGCGAGAAGAAGAAGCGCTCTGCCGACAAGACCGAAACGCGGAAGCAGTACGTGATTTTGGCGGAGCGGGCAGGCAACCTTTGGCGCGTCTTGGAAGCGGCCC
>AFGL01009511.1:0-13879 GCA_001614225.1 Nannochloropsis limnetica | reverse complement strand
CCCAACTCAAAAGCAATATCCGTCCTCCCTGCCACAGGCGTGCACAACACCTGCCTCGGCGCCCCCTCCACGGAAAAATGCAACGGATGTCCATCCCTCGCTGGCGACAACACCAACCCCTTCTCCTTCGTAAACAACCTTGTTCTCAACGGCCCCCATAACGCCCGCATCCTTAAACGTGAATCTTCCACATATATCTGTACCTCCCCCCCGAGTGTCCAAAGCACGCGGGCAGAGAGTTGAGGGAGGGGGGTTTGATACACACCGACGAGGTGGGGCCAGAGGACAGCAGCTTCGAACCCAGGGGCATGCATCCCGAAGGAATGAAGGAGATGTTGAGGTTCTTGCAGACAGCGGAGGGAACGGAGAGTGAAGGGGTGGATGGGTGCTGGTAATTGCTGTTGTTGTTGCACTTGAAGAGCTGCTGGTGCTGGTGAGGAGGGCAGGCGCCTCTCCTCCCAACTACTGCTGCTGCTATTGCTACTACTGCTCTCCAGGCCCTTTCCCCCTCCGTCCACCACGACAGACCCAACCCCTTCCCCCCTTGCTTCCTCCGCCCGTCTTGACACCTCCTGAAAAGCCTCCGCTGCCACTTGCGATAACTCATACGAATCACTCCCAGCATTGCACAACACCCCACAACCCACCCCTCGTGCCCTCGAAAAAACCAAGGCAGTCTGATACCCGGCAAAGGACATCCCTTGCCCACACGTCACATACGCCACCTCGGTATCGACTGGTGTAAAAGACTCTTCCACCGCAAAACTCAGTGCTTGCGCCGGTAAGAACACGTTTCGTTGATACACGGGACGAAGGAGTTCATTCAGCATCTGTTCAGATAAGGCGTGATTGGAACTGTTTTCTGGGTCTATTAATGCTCGTAAATACACAGCCATGTCCTGTGCGGTGCTATAGGCGGAGCCCCCCACCGCGCGAGGGCGGCCTTTGCTGGCGTCGAAATTCATGTGGGGAGGGAGGGGGGTGAAGCCTTGTTTCTTGGACCAGGTGAAGGAGGAGGTGAGGTTGGGAGCGTCTTTTGGGGGGAGGAGAAGGTCGGTGTGCGTCATGTTCAGGGGCTGGAAGAGCTGTTGGTGGAGGAGGGAGCGGATGTCGAGATTTGATTGCTGTGGGCTGCTGCTGCTGCTGCTGCTGCTGGTGGTACCTCTGCTGCTGCTGCTGCTGCTGCTGGCGGCAACGACTTGCTCACAGACCAGGGCCAAGAGGCCGTAGTTGTGATGGCTTTTCAAATGTTGTTTGCCGGGGAGTCCCACTGCTTGGATGGGTAATGCTGATGGGCCGCAATAATAATCTGCCAGCTTCGTTGGTGTTGACGATGTGTTGGGTCTTCTTAAGGCTTTGGGCAAGGGCACTAGGTCCTTGGCCAGCCTGAGAATGTCATTGCGGTGTCGATACTCCCGAATGCCACTCGTGTGCGACAAGAGATGCCGGAGGGTGATTGGTGGCGCGTTCTTCTCTTGCTCAAGTCGTAGATTTGGCAGGTAGGTACTCACAGGGTCATCGAGACGGAGCTTCCCTTGGGCCTGCAACTGGACCGCGAGCACAGCCATGAAGTTCTTCGCCAGACTCCCGCCGATTGGAAAGACGGTCTCGAGGCCCACGGGCCGCGTCTTCTCCAGTTGCTGCAGGTCCAGGTGCGCCACACCGTAGTGCTGAAAGGTGGGCGTGGGGCGCTGCTTGTCTACCAGAATCAGAGTAAGACCGGGTAGCGGGGAGCCCTAAGCGAGAGAAGGTGAAGCGGAGGAGAAAAGGGAGGGAGCGGAGTGAGAGAAATACAATCACGGAAAGGGGCGAAGTGCTTCTGGGTTGCCCAAGCAAGGAGAGGCAAAGGGACATACACGATGAGAGGCTGGTTGAGACAGAGGGAGGAAGAACAGAAAGGCAAGAAGAGGAACTTACCTTGAGGGCTCGCACTACGCCCGCGTCTAGCCGCTGCGCGGCTTTGAGCGGCATGTCTCTGTGTGTATGTGTATGAGAATGGAGTGAGTGGAGAGTCAAACGCACATGATGGTCGTCTCGAATGGAGAACACATCGCCTCGGCGAGCGTCAATGGGCCAGTCGTGCCTTTTGCGGACTGTCTAGCTATGTATTTAGTAGTGGCAGAAATGGCTTGGCAACGTGGCGCCGAAGTAGAGCAAGCAATAAGGATGGTGCATTGGCATGCGCAATGCTAATTTAAAGCCAGTATTGTTGTCTGATTTCCACATCGGAGCATACCGTACCAGTGGTAGCTAACCTCCCCCTCTCACCACCACCGAAACCATAGAGTTCCATTTTTGTGTGAAGCTCTCTTAAAGTAAGAATTTGATAAAAAGGAGGAAGCAAATCACAAAGGATAATGGTTGAACCAAAAAGTGCCGCATCCAAGCACACACGCCGTACCACTTCTTTTTTGGCTTGTCGTTTTGGAAACTCTCTCTTACAATTCACCGCTTTTCCTTTTCCTCTCCTGCCTTCTCGTGCTTTACTGGCTTTTAAAAACCAAAGCGCCGAAATATATATTTCATTCTATCTCCTCTACCTATGTATCGTACATACTTACATTAGTTTCCAGCCCTTCTTCCCATCCTCTGTTCCTTCTTTAATCCTCCCATCCGCCACTTCCCCCTCCCACCCACGCCTCCTTTACAACCCCCTTTTCTTGAACACAAACAAGTACATGCACACCCCAATCATCAACGCCATGGTAAACATCAATATGCAGCACTGGTACTTCCTACTCCTCTTCGCGTGCTCCAACGCCGTCACCACATGCTCATTCGCATGGCTCACATAATCATCCGATCGAGCAACATTATACTCAACGTTATCCAACATCTCCCCCTGCTGCTCCACCAACAGAGAAAAGTCCAAAAACATCTGAGGGTGGGAGAGAAGAAGGGAGAGGTGGATGAGTGAGTAAAGGAGGGAGCGAGGGAGAGAGGGCGGGAGGGATGAGGGAGTGAACGATGTCCGAGCAGGTCGGGTCCCGGTGTGGTTGAGATAAGGGTAAGTAATAGACAGTATTATTCACCTGGTGCAATTCTGCGATGCTCTGCTCCAACGCCAAGACATCCTGGTATTTATCCGCCAAATTTTTGAAGGCGCTCATCACCGCCGAGTCCGCGCCCTTTAAGATTGCCTGGGTGATAAACTGATCGGCGCCATTCCCACTTCGCATGACGGCATCAATCTCCTCCGACGTCGCCTCGGGCTTGACAATATGAATCTGTCTCTCCACCTTCTTCTTAATGAAAGACTTGTACTTCGTCTGGGTGTTCTGATACTCCTTCATGACATCGACAAACTTCCTCGTCACCGTGTTCGTCAAGTTCTCACGAATCCGGTACTCGGACGGCGCCCCTCCCTTGGCCGAAGCCAGCTTGTTGGTGTCCTCGCGCATGGTCTGGAGAATCGCCTTGGCACGGGCCGCCCGGGGGTTGGTCTCGTGGATGACGGCTTGCAATGCCGTGCTGAGCGTGGCCTCTTGGGCGTTTTGCGCCACGAGCGACTCGGCTTGAATGCTCTCCATCTGCCTAATGGCGTCTTTGATGGCTTGGATGTCTTCTTTCACCTGCTCCACGTCCTTGAAAAACGCGGCCAAGAACGACTCCTTGCCTGGCGGGCTGCTATTCCCGGCCTCCAGGTCCGCCATCCCGGCGCCGGTGGCGGCACTGGCTTGCTTGCCGCTGCTGCCACCAAAAAGTTTGCTGCCTCCTTTGGTCGGCTGCGGCTCGGGTTCCACATCTATGGCCACGGCAGCATTACCGGAGACGCGCCGCAATTCGGCCAATCGGTCCATGGTTCGTGGGTGAGTGGCGGGAGCTTTCCGAGTCGCCGGTTTGGTGTGGTGGTGCCTTGTGTGTACTGCCTGTGTGCGGTGTGTATGTGGGGGAGACAGGAAAAGAGAGGGAGTGAGAGGTTTGGTAGGGAGTTGCTTTGGGTCTTTGAGGGCTAGATTGCCGTCGGGTTCGGGATTGCCGGTCGCCTTGTCATATAGATGTCGAGTGACGACGGTAAGCATGTCGGTCGGCGCCTGTCGAGCAGAGGGAAGGGCTTGCCGGCAATGCAAGCCTGCAGTTCTCTCCAAGGCAGCCATTGCCATTAGGAGGAAAGGAAACAACAAGACAAAGGCCAATGAAAACGACAAGAAATTGGGGCCCAATGGATAATGCACGAGAACAGAACCGGAGAAAGGATGTGGCCTGAGACGTGCGTCAAATCAGGATGGGTTGCTCGTCTGCGGGTCTGCGGGCTTGGACCACACAGTTGTTCTCTCGTCGCTCGCGTCGTGACGTGCACACGATCCTGCAGTTTCGACCATTGCTTTTCTTGGGGGCTGGTCTGTTTCTCACGCAAACCCACCACGCCTGCATAAACCCCAATGCCACGCATGTAGGAGACGGGGAGACAAGGCGAGGCAAACGTTCGAATGGGCCCTCGCTGACTGAAGCCAACGGCCGGCGGTCGTCACCTGGGTGGCATGATGCCTTGCCGGTTTTGCCTGCCTCTCACTCAGCACTCATGCCCGTCCTCAATCAATTCCGCCACAACCACACCCACAGCCCTCTGGCACCTCTTTTGCTTCTCCAAGGCCGGTGGCACGACCTGCTTGGCCTGCAACATACCCTGCCTGCATTCAGCCACCCCTTGGTCGCTTCTTCTATTCTAAATGACGCCGATGACGATCCGCTTCTGCTTACCACCCACACCCCTACAAATACAGCCACTACAACACTCAAACAAGCACCATGGCCAAGAGGAAGAACAAGAGCAAGCGCGGCGGCGGCGGCAGCAACGCCCAAAAACCGCAGGACGCTGGCGCTGCAGGTAAGAGAATGCGAGACGACCGATCAAGCAGCCACACAGCGTCAAAAGCAACATCCCACTCACCACAAGCAACCACGACCACACCACATCGCATTACTACACAGCCACGGACGCCCGCAAGGAGTCGATCGACACCGAGGAACAGGCTGACACGTCCATGTCGGGATCGGGCACCAGCAACATTAGCGTCGATGCCTCCACCACAACCGCAACGACCACCACCACCGCACGTCCCGCCGGCCTGGAAAGCAACTGGAGCATCCTCTCCACTGAGGAACAAGGCTTGGCGGATCTCCTGCTCAAGGCCGGGCAAGCCCATCTCTTTGATGGGTGGGACGCCGCGGGGACGAACGATGCGCAGAAGCACGCGTTCTTCGCCCAAGTCCAGAAGCTGCACGAGACTTACCCTTTCCCGGGTGGTCTGGCTGCGTACGTGGAGCGAGCTAAAGCGCTCTTGGCTGAGTCGGCTACGGGGGTGAATTCGCTCGATGGGTGGACGCCCGCGGTGCCGGAAGGCGCGATTCTGGAGCCGGGTTCGGCGAAGTATTGTGAGTGGGAGGCGGCGGGGAAGGAGGAGTTGGGGGCGACGGCTTTTGTGTTGGTGGCTGGAGGGTTGGGAGAGCGGTTGGGGTTTAGTGGGATTAAGGTGGCGTTGCCGACGGAGATGACGACGGAAACGACGTATATGGAGTTTTATTGCAAGTACTTGCTGGCGGTGGGTGCGAAGAAGGGAGGGAAGGTGCCGCCGTTGGCGATTATGGTGTCGGATGACACGCATGATCGGACGTTGGCCTTGTTGGAGTCGAAGGACTACTTTGGGTATCCCAAGGAGCAATTGACGTTGATGAAGCAAGAGAAGGTGGCGGCCTTGGCAGATAATGATGCCAGAATTGCGAGGCCCGCGGAGGGGGAAAGGGAGGATGTGAGGTATGCGATTGATTGTAAGCCTCACGGACACGGGGACGTCCACTCGTTACTGCATCGCACGGGCTTGGCCAAGCGCTGGGAGGGGGAAGGCCTGAAATGGGTGGTCTTTTTCCAGGATACGAATGCCTTGGCGTTCATGTCTTTGGCGGCTGCTCTGGGGGTGAGTCAAAAATTGGGCTTAGAGGTCAATTCGCTCGCCATCCCCCGCGTGCCCAAGCAGGCCATCGGCGCCATCACGCGCCTCACCCACACAACGGAGAAAGAGACCAAGGTCATGATCGTCAACGTGGAATACAACCAACTCGACCCCCTCCTGCGCGCGTCCGTCTCTCCCGAGGGGGACGTCGCTGATCCTTCCACTGGCCATAGTCCCTACCCGGGGAACATCAACCAACTGATCTTCGCCCTCCCTCCCTACGTCGCCACCCTCACCCAAACCCATGGCGTGATGGGCGAGTTCGTCAACCCCAAATACGCAGATGCCGCTCGTTCTATCTTCAAGAAACCGACACGGCTCGAGTGTATGATGCAGGACTATCCTAAGGTGTTGGGGCCGGAGGCCAAAGTGGGGTTCACCTCCCTCCCTGCCTGGTTCTCCTTCTCGCCCGTCAAGAACAATGCGGCCGATGCCGCTAAGGCTGCGCAGGGGGGGACTCCTCCGGGGAGTGCCTCGTCGGGGGAGGCTGATCAGTATTATGTCTTTGCGGAGCAGCTGCGACTGTTGGGGTGTAAGGTGGGGAAGGCGGCCGAGGCGACTTATGCCGGTATCCCTGTTAGCCTTGGGGCGAGGGTTGTGATTGACCCGTCGATTGCTTTGAACTTTTCGGAGATGAAGGAGAAGGTGTTCAGGACACCCGAGAAGGTTAGCATTGGGGGGGAGGCGACGTTCGTGTTGCAGGGACCGGGGGAGGTGGAGGTGCAGAGCTTGGAGCTGGAGGGGGCTTTGGTGCTCTCGGTCGGGAAGGGGACGACTGTGGTGGTGAAGGATGTGGTGGTCAAGAATAAGGGGCATGTCATTGTCCCGGTCTCGGAGAAGGAGGAGCCGGACGAAGTGTTGCGCATGCGGGGGTACCGGCTGGAGAAGCAGGGGGAGCTCCGTGTCGTGGCCCCGGCGAATGCGGGCCGCATGTTCTTGACCTCCGACGGGAAGCTCATGCCCGAGGAAGAATTGCTGGCTGCTGCTGCGGCGGCGTCTGCTGCTGCGGCGGCGTCTGCTGCCGAAGCTAAGGCTGCTGCTGAGAAGGCGGCTGCCGAAGCCAAGGCTGCTGCTGAGAAGGCGGCTGCCGAGGTGGCAGCAGCAACTGCATCAGCAACTGCGGCAGCAACTGCTGCCGCGACGGCGGCAAAGGCGGCAGCAGCAGCGATTCCGGCCAAGCCTGTCAAGCCCGCGGCCGCCCCTGTCACTGCGCCGGCCCCCACGCAAGCTACGGCGGTGCAGGAGGAGGAGCACCCGCCGGCCAGTGGCAGTTGGTTCGCGCGGGCGTTTGATTGCTTCCGGCTTAAATAAGTGAGGAAAGTGGTGGAGTGGGAGGTTAGAAAAGAGGGGGTGGAGATTTATTCGCATGCAGGCAGAAGCATCCAAGACAAGGATTTTAAAGAGCGCACGTAAAACAGAGGTTGGAAAACACAACACAGATCGGTAATCGATAATGCGAATAAAAAGAAAAAGAAAAGCACTGCCACCAAGCAAGTAAAAAAAAATCAAACGGACTTGTTCGCCAGTTCTTCCAGGAACGCAAAATAAGCAAACGCGCCAAAATTGCCCGCCCTTCTTGCGCGTTTCTTCCATGCCTCCCTCTCCCCACAGTTCCCTGTCCTCCTTTAACACCAAAAAGCTCACCGTCTTCCATCGCTCCTTCCCAACCCACAGACAGGAAGCAGAACGAACTTCTAACCTAGCAGCAAGCAAGCATGGCGGACCTCGTTGGCGTCGTTCGGTCCTTGCTCAGCCACGATAACGCCCAGCGCAACCAAGCCGAGACCCACTACAACGAATTGGTCAAGCAAAGTGCCGGGGATGTGGCCAAGCACCTGCTCGAAGTCTTGGCCAGCCACCGCGACGCGAACGACGCTGGTTTGCGGTACGTGTTTGCATGCGTTTTGCGTGCTTTCGTCCCTCCCTTCCTTCTATTCCCCGCAGTCCCTTCCCGCCCTTCCCCACCACGCCCCTCTCGCTGTCCCTCTCCCCTAAGCACGACTCACTCACCCCCTTTCCCCGACACCCTTCCCCACAAACTAATACATACAGCTCCATGGCCGTCGTCTTGGTCGGGCGCATCGTCGACGTCCGCCACGAGTCCTGGCAGTCCATGCCCCCTTCCATCAAAGAAGCCGTCCGCCAAGGTCTCTGGCACAATTTCACACACGAAACCGACCCCGAGCTCGTCCGGAAGCTCTCGCATGCCGTAGCCCGCGCGTCGGAGGGGTGGGCGGATCTGGTGGCGGCGTCCATTGGCTTGTTGGGGAGTACCAACGACCAGGCGCAGCAAGTGGGGGTGTTTTTCCTCTTGGAGCAAATGTCCGAGTACAGCGACGAGCTCAAGAGCGACCCTGCTCGACTTCTGCCCGTCTTTCAAGCGGCGCTGGTGGATGGCATGGCCTTGCCTGTGCGATGTGCGGCGCTTAAGGCCTTGTTTTCTCTATTGACCCACATGGAGACGATGGCGGCGGTCGCCAATGGGGGGGTGAGCAGCACCAAGGGAGGGAAGGGCTCGCCGGTTGAGGGCCTCTTGCCTCTGGCTGGTGTGGCTGTGGGGTCGGTGGGACGTGTTTTGGAAGGGTATGGCCAGGGACAGGTGCCGGCGAGTGAGGTGCAGAAGGTGCTGGAGCTGCTGGCGGACACGATGGAGTTTGCGTCCAAGTTTTTCACGGTGCAGATGGAGGGGATTTTGCAATTGATGATGGCCTTGGGGGCGAAGGAGGGAGGGAAGGCGGGTGGGGAGAAGGATGAGGAGGAGGAAGCGGCATTGTTGGGGTTGAAATGCGCGGCGGTGGAGGTGTTGTTGGTTTGTTGTAAGGAGTGCCCGGGGAGCGTGCGAAAGGTGCAAGGGTTTCCTCAGGCTTTCCTGACGCTGTGCATGACCTTGTGTGCTACTGCTTCTGCCCAGGGCGACGTCGCTGTTTGGGGTCGCAAGATGGATTTTGAACCGGAGGGGGAGACGCCCGAGGGGAGTAGTAATGAGGAGGGGGCGGAGCAGGAGAATGTGGCAGCAGCAGCGATTTATCGGTTGATGGCCACGTTGGGGGGGAAGACGATGTTGCCAATTGCCATGACCTTAGTCCCTGAGTGGCTGGGTGCGGTGGGGCCCGAACACTGGGCGCAACGACGGGTGTCGCTGTTGGTGGTGGAGGCGTTGGTGGATTATTGTCCTAAGGTGATCAAACCCTCTTTTGGACAGATGCTTAAGACTGCTGTTGATTTCACCCAAGACGCCCACCCCCGCGTGTCGGCCGAGGCCTTCCACCTGGTGAATATGCTCTGTGCGAAATTCCCCGAGCTCGTCCCGCAAGGCACGCATTTACAGTCGACCTTGCCGGCCCTCCATGCCATCATTGGAGACTCCTCCCGTTTCCTCCGCCTGCGTGGTATCGCCGTTCGCACCCTCGCCGTGCTCCTGTCCGCGTGCGAGGACCGGTTACCCGCTTCCTCCCTCACGCCCTACATGGACCCCTTGCTCTCTGCCCTGATCTCCTGCCTCCAAAATGACATGCCCCCCGAGCTGCAAGAAACAACCTTGGACGCCGTGGCGGCCATGGCAACTGTTGCCCAGGGTGGGTTCGTCTCTCACTATCAGGGAGTGATGGGTGGGTTGAAAGGCATCCTGTCCTCCTCCTCTTCCTCCGCGGCCGCCACAGGGCAAGCGGGGAACCTGCGTGATAAGGCCATTGAGTGCGTGGGGATTCTGGGGAGTGCTGTGGGAAGGAGGGATAAGGGGGAGGGGACGAATTTCGCGACGGACGCAACGGAGGTGATGCAGTTGTTGGTGGGTCAGCTGCAAGGGGCGGCACCTGGCCAGGTGTCGTTTGAGAGGCTGGGGCCGGCGACGGGGGTGGTGTGTACGGCGTTGGGGGATCTGTTTTTGCCGTTTGTCCCGACTTTGGTGAGTTTGTTGGCGGCGACGACGCAGTTGGATTTGGGGTTTGCGGTGCAGGATGTGGGGGAGGAGGTGGAGGAGGGGGTGACGGCGGGGGAGGATGGGAGGGTGGTGGCGAGTGTGGTTGATTTGAAGGGCTTGGGGGGCAAGAAGAGGATTACGATTAACACGTATGCGATGCAGGAGGTGGAGGCGGCGTTGGACACATTGGATAAGTACGCGCGGGTTTTGGGGGGGAAGTTCGTGGAGCCCGCCGAGGCGCTCTTGCCGTTGCTTGGTCCTCTCATCCAGTGCCCGCATTCGGAGGTCCGTTCTTCGGCTGCTCTGTGCGCGGCGGCTGCTTTTGATTGTATGGTCGAGGCGGTCAAGGCTGGGCAGCGCGATGCGGCTACTGCGGCGCAACCTCTCCTCTTGCAAATCCTCCCCCTCCTCGTTGATCAGATGGACAAGGAGCAACAGCCAGAGGCCCGTCAGTATCTCGCGCAGGCCATTCGGGACGTCTTGCGTGCGTGTGCTGAGAGTGGGGGGGTGTCGGAAGCGACGGGGGCGTTTGCGCTGCCGGTCACGAAATTGGGTCATGCGGAGTGCACTGCGGTAGCGGTGAAGGTGAGGGAGAGCATGCTGCAGTCCTTGATTCGTCGCTCGGAGATTGAGCAGCAGTTCGAGGCGGACGATGAGATGGAAGAGGAGGATTATGATGCCTTGCTCGAGGCAGTGGGGGAGGAAGCCTCGACCATGAGTGACCTGACCGACTGCATGGGCTACCTAATCAAAGCCGAGCGGGAAGCATTCATCCCCATCTTCGACGCCCACGTCGTCCCCATCCTCCAAGCCCTCCTCTCCCCCCCCGCGCCCGGAAAGAAGAACCCCGCCACCCTCATGGCAGTGTCTATCTGTCTGTTCGACGACATGATTGAGTACGCTTCCCCCGCTGCACACAAGTACCTCCCTACCTTCCTCCCCCTCTTGAGCGCGGCTTTAGAGCGGGCCATGCCTCCTGGTACGACCACAGCGACAGGGAAGAAGATCGGGAATGAGGAGTCGGAGGAGGGGGAGGACGAGGAAGGGGACCTGGCGGTGCTGCGACAGGCCTGCGTGTATGGTATCACGCAGGTGTGCAAGCATGCCCCCGATTGTTTGGATAAGGCCCTGGAGCCTTTCAATTTGCTTCCTCGTCTTATCTCCCTCCTTCACTGGCCGCAACGTAACGAGGAAACGCACCGTGGCGCCACCGAGAACGTGGTCTCTGCCCTCTTTTCCATCTGCCAAGGCGCGCTCACCTCCTGCCTGCAAGAGCCCGCCAAACTCGTGGCTCAAAACAAGACCATCCCTCCTCCCTCCGACCTCCTCTCTCTCTGCCTCACCCACCTCCCCCTCACCGAAGACGTCCAAGAAGCCCGCACCGTTCACCGGCAGCTCGCCGACATGCTCTCCCTCCCTCTCTCCTTCGCTGCCTTGACCTCTGGAACCTGCTGCCCCCTCCTCATTCAAACCCTTGCTGAGATCGTGGCCAAGGCCAAGAACGAAGGCGAGAGGGAGGAAGAGGCGTCAGCGCTGACAGTAGAGCCAGTGGTGGCTGCGAAGCTGGCGGCGATGTTGTCGGAGTTACCGGGGAAGGTGTCGGGGGAGGGATGGACGGAGGGATGGGGGAGGGTGAAGGGGGAGACGAGGAAGGCGTTGCAGGGGGTGGTGAGGGGGGTGACGAATTAGAGAGCCAGGAGGAGGACGAGGGAGGGAGGGAGGGGAGGAGGGGAGGAGGACTGTGAGTGTAGTGAGATGATGGTGTATGAGTGAGAAGCAAGAAGGTTATATTCATAATGTGCGTGTGTTGAAAAGGAAGGAGCGAGGGAAGGAGGGAGGGGAAGGAATAGAAGTATAAAGAAAGAGCGGAAGCTGAATAATAATGAGAAGACGTGACTGTCGGTACGTGCGTTTTGTGCGTGTGTGTGTGTGTGCGAGAGCCATCAATGAAAAGAAGAAGGGTGAGAAAGAGTGAAAATAAGGGTCAGAGCGACAATGAGTGGTATCGCAAGAGAAAGGCGAAAGAAAGAAGATGAAAATGATGATGACTACATGAAGAGAGCAGGGCACGGGTTGCCTGTCTCTCCAAGCAAGCAGCCATAGATGAATAATAGTTGGGGGAAGAACCTCACTCACACTCACACAAAGAAACAAAAGGGGGACGAGGAGCGACAAATCTATTCTGTTGGTTGGTTTTTTAGTGGTTTTCGATTTCTTTTCTCCTCTTTTGCCTTCTCATTTTCGTAACTTAAATATATGTCCAAGCTCACATCGAGGAAAAAGAGTAAGGAAGGTAAAACCGCAAAAAGCGACTATCCCTCCCTCTTCACTTTCTCTCCTCACGTGTCAACATTCCCCCCCATCCTCCCTCTTCTTCTCTTCTTCTCTAAACACGCAGTCCTTCCCTCCCTCCCTTCACTCGCCTCCTCCCAAGGCAAATGGCTTTTTATCAAAAGAGGATGACCACAACACGCGCTTATCACACCCTTTTCCTCCCTCCCTCCTCCTCTTTTCGTTTCATACAATTAAGAATAACACCCACCAAAACCCGTGCCCTCCCTCCCTCCCTTCCCCCACCCTACACCCCTACCCATGCATACTGCCTGCGTAGAGGATCAATAATAGAAGTTTAAGACCAGGTACGAATGTCGGACTTGCGCTTGTCGGCCGTGATGCGGACGTCGGGGTGGAACATCAACTTGTTGGAGATGAAACCCCCGCACAAGACCAGAGCAGCCGAGATGACACCGAGCACGGGCCACGCACCTGTCAGAGGAGGAAGGGAGGGAGGGGTGGAGGGAGGGCGTGTGAGGGATGGATGGAGGGGTGGAACATCGACTTGTGAAGGCGAGAGGAAAGCGAAGAGAACGTACCCTTGTCACTGAGCCAGGCGGACTGGAAGCTCTTGCCGTACACCACGCCCTCGGCGCTGGTGGCGAGGGTGCGGCGTTGCTGGAGGCTGTGGTTGAGGGGTGTGTGTAGGAATAGGAGTTTTAGTACAATGGTTTAGATCAGGCTACAGACCCAGGAGCTGAGAGGGAGTGCTTGCACACGATTTTGGAGCGCCACGCCACCTGACCACGTCCACCCCTTCCTCAACTCCCTCCCTCCCCTCCTTCGAGCTGCTTCCTATCTCTCTATTTTGTGCCAGTGCCTCTCCCTTCGCACCGCCAAGCAAGCTGGCATCCATGTCGTCGACGCCCTCCCCCATTTTTTCTCGCCCCCTCCGATCCAGGGCTTCCGCACGGACACAACGACTTCGCTCTTTCCCCTCCCCTCCCACCCTCCCTGCCCACGTACCGCACAGCCTGACGGACGGCGTTGGAAAGCATGCTTGCTGGTGGGTTGGTGGTGGTGGTGCTGTGGTTGTGTGTGATGCAGGAGGGAGAGACGGGAGATGAGGAGAGAGTCAAAGACAGAGCAGCGGCGTTTGGCTTGTTGTCCTTGCACCGCGCCGGAAGCTCACAAAGACCCGGCACTTCGTCAAGGCCCGAGAGCCTTACCACCTTCACGACCATTGCTTGTGTGTGTGTGCATGATGTGCCAAGGCGTTGCTCTGTTGCTTTCTTGCTTGGTTTGCATGCATGAGGGAAGGAGGAGGGGAGACTCGCTCGTTGGCTCCTCGTGGACCGGACCGGGGAAGAAACAAAGCCTCCTCCGCAGACCGCGATCAGAAGGCAGCCGCGCTGTGTGTCTCCTTGTCTTGTATGTGCGCGTCTGCTACTCACGTTGTGCTTTCTTATCCAAATTACCACAGGACCAGAGATTGGACAAGGAAGGCAAGCAAATGAACGGCTAGCAAACACAACACGATCACCACCAACAAGCGCCCGACCTCCTCCCTCCCCTCTCCGCGCGCGCAGCAACAGCAACAACACAAGCATAGACACACACGCGTAGCATCGATCCTATCGCGCTAGCTAGCTACAACACGACGATGACGACGACAGCCGCACCATCATCACCACCATCAGAGACACAGCAAAGACGGCGCAGAAGAAGAAGACCA
>AFGL01009479.1:0-15276 GCA_001614225.1 Nannochloropsis limnetica | reverse complement strand
AGAAGAAGAAGAAGAGGAAGAAGAAGAAGTGATTTAATTTACGAGACAGGCAAATGCCTTTTGTTTTCTCCAAGTTACCTATTTGTCGATTGCTTTTTTTTCCCTTTTCTTTTTTCGTTATGATTCTTTTTGCACTCTCTGCTCGCTTGCCCCGCACTGGTCTAGGATGGAGAGACACGCACTTGCTTCAGAGACGTTCCTTTCAAGATGCACTAAAAAAAATCAGTCAAGGCACACACACACACACAAACACACCTTCTTGCGCACTTTACAAGGCGATAAAAAACAGCAAAGACAAAATCGCAAGCAGTTTAACTGTGTGTGTGTCTGTCCCGTTCTTCCCTTCCGTCTCCTCCACCAGTGTGCTCTCCCTATCATCATTTCACATTTTTGTTCTCGTTGTTGCCCGTGTCGTCGTCGTCGTCCTGGCCGTGTCCTTCTTTGTTTTCACTAAGCTAGTCAGTCAGTCAATTAAGGCTTCGTCTTTATCACCACGTCCCCCGTGGCCCGCGTGCAGCATGACAATCGAATGTCGTCTCCCCCCCTCCCGCCGAGCGCCTTCACTTCCACGGGGGACTTGGGGCTGTTATTGTGGGGGTGAGATGGAGAAGGGAAAAGAAACATGAGATGCGGCGCAATGGCTAGAAACGTGATGGTGGAATATGTACTATAGAGCGGGAATGGAAGGTTCGAGAGGAAAGAAAGAGATCATCAGCTCAAGAGAGCCCTCCACCCCCAAAACCCGCCGCACTGAGCCCCCCCTACGTGACACGTACTTTAGGTTCTTGGCACCACTAATGACCTTGATGGCGCAGGTCCCGCACTGGCCCCCTCCTCCACAGTTGTAGATCTTGCCCTGCAACGGGTAGATGTCAATCTTGTTCTTCATGAGCTCCTTGCGCAGGTTCACCGGTGCGCCCGAATCCACTTCCAGCTCCGCGTCCTTGTAAAACTTCTGCTGTACAGTGATTGTGAATGTCTTCTTCTTGCTGCCGGCGGCCGACTTCTTTCCAAACATGCCCAGCATCGTCATCTCTCCTCGCCGGGTTTGCTGCTGCACGGAGGTCACGCCTGCCAAGGGAGCGGGGACTAGGAAGGAGGCGACCATGGAGAGCAGGACCAGGAGTACGGACAGCCTTAGCATGGTAGTCATGGTGGTGCCGGGGAGGAAAGGTCTGCCTGTGGCGTGTGGTGTGGTGTGGGAATGAAGAGAGGGGGGAGGAGAGGGATGAGGACACGGCGACATCAAGAAGCAACGAAGGGGGGAGGCAGGGGGGTGGCAAGACGAGCCATGGCCACTAGATTGCATCGCATGGCTGGCAAGGCACGGCACACAGCAATGAGCATCAAGGCATTCTCAAAGCCAAGGGATTCATGCAGCATTGCCTAAGGTCTTTTCCCTATGTCTCAAGGCCTGCCACGTTACGTCAACAAGGGTGTACGCACTACACCAACTCACTTCTGATGAAGGAGAGATCGCGTTTCGACCATGTCGTCTGCTCAGTGAGTGATGTTTGTTGGTACCATTGGGTTTTTCAGCCGCCGGAGCTCTCTCATCAACCTCCCCCCCCTTGCCCTGCTTGCACTGGCTAATACAAGCGCTCACCTTCACCATTCTTCCACACCCACACCACAGGGACGACAACAAGGCCTAAGTGAAGCGATGGCCAAGCTGCCAGGGTCCCTTTTCCCTGTCTGTCCACGCACCGAGAGGGGACAACCAATCAGGCCAGCCGCCGCCGGAGTGCCCTTCTTGCTCCCCGCTCACCCCCTCCCCTAGCCAGCACACTGCACCCGCACCCCGTGGCGCCGGCATCTCCAAAGGGTGGCGGACTGCGTGACATCTGCCGCTGCGTCACTGTCACACGAAGCAAGCCCTCACACACGCCACCACCATTCCCCCTAAACTCAACCCCACAAGGACCAGTCCTGGGCGTAGCTCTTTTATGGGCGAGTCCCCGGTGCCCCAAGTCCGCGGCAACCAGACGGAGCGGAGCGCCTTGCTCCCGTCGCCCCACCCTTCCCCACTACGCTCCGCCATGGCCAGCATCGTGCCCCCGGCATCTCCTTCCTCCCCTGTCCAGAGGGCGACCGACTATGCCACGTCTGGCGCTGCGTCGCCCGTGTTGACCAGCCCTGCCCGCGCACCCCCGGCCTCCCTCGACTCCAACCCCGCCACCTCTCCCCCAACTCCTCCCAACCATCGTGCCGATTGCAGGAAAATCATTTTATGGCGGCACCTGGGTTGTGCACTCCTCCAGCGCGCTTGGGATTTCGCAGTCATCCTACTACTGACAGTTGTCGGACCTCCGGATAGTTTTCATTTGATCGCAACGTATGGTATCATCGTGAACTTAACCGTGGCGCTCTTGTCCCCTTCAGCGGGCGCCATGATCGACCACGCCAACCGCCTGCGGGCCGTGGTGTTTGTGACCATGGCACAGAACCTGTGCGTGGTCGGATGTTGCGTGTGCTTCATTGTCCTGCTTTGGGGCCACCTCCCAACAAACAGTCAAGGCTGGACTGTATGCGTGGCCCTAGTACACGTCGGCGGTGCGTCAAATGTCCTCTTCCAAGGCCTAAGCAACGTCATTCTAGAGCGGGATTGGGTTGTTGTCCTGGCCGCTGGAGACGACGCCTGGCTTCGCACCATCACTGCAAATCTAAAATCGATCGACCTGAGTTGCAACCTTGTGGCGCCCTTCCTCGTCTCCGTTATTCAGATGGCAGGAGGGAGTGGCATCATTGCTTTGGCTTTATCGGCTGGTAATCTTATTATGGTTTCCTTGCAGTACACCGCGCTCCATCGCATTTATCACGATGTCCCGGCGCTTGCTTTGAAGGATGGAGGAGAGGAGGGCGACACGTTGCGCGCCGACAGAGAGACGGGCATGGAGGGCGAAGATTTGGGTACTGGCAGTCGTGACGGGGGGGAGGAGAGAAACAGCAGCAATACTACGCCTTCGTCGTTGTCGTGCGGGTGTATGTGCAGGCGAGTTGGTGGGGCACTCTACAACTTCTTTGCGCATGCCCACACATACGCCGAACAGCGTGCGTTCCTCCCTGGGCTGGCCCTGGCGATGCTGTACATGACGGTGCTGACTTTTCACAGCACTATGCTGGCCTATCTCTTGACGCGGGGCCTGCACGTGACTTTTATTGCTTTAGCTCAGATGGGAGCCTCTGGGTCGGGTGTGCTAGGCACGCTCTGTTATGAGCGGGCTGCTGCTCGGATAGGGACTATAAAGGTGGGTGTTCTGGCCGTGTGGCAGCAGATCGCTTGTCTGACTGTTGCGGTGGGCGCTTTGTATTACCCATCGTGGCGAGGGAACCGTCATAGTATCGATGAGGTGAACGATGATGCCCAGACGGCGGCAACGGCCCTGAGTATATTTATGGCCGGCATTGGCCTTTCGCGTTTGGGCTTGTACGCCTTTCATGTGGCAGCCGCCCAATTGTTTCAATATTTGGTCGAGGAGAAATTACGGGGGGTCGTCGGTGGGTTTCAACGGACGTTGGAGTCGGTGTTTGAGTTGTTGTCGTATTGCTTGGTCTTGTGGCGGCCGCACCCTGAGCAATTTCCCTCTTTGGCGGCCATTTCGTATTTTCAGGTTATTGCCGCAGGCCTGGTTTTTACTTTGTTTGCTTGTCGGACGCCTGGACAAATTGTTGGTTTGGACCCGGAGCGAAGCGTTAGGGGTGGAGTTGGTGTGAATGGCGAGCATAACGGCAGCAGCAGCAGCAGCGGCGGCGGGAACGTCGTTGAGCTGGGGAGTGGTGCAGCGTTGGTGGATTCTCCCTTTCCCCCCGCTCATCATTTTGAAGTGCCGTCATTTGTTGGGAATCGCTTTAGGCGGCTTTATTCGTCTTCGTCGTCCGGGAAGGACGCGGGGGAGGAAGAGGCAGTGGAGGGGGCTGAAGAGGTGAGGGGCGGCAAGAGAGATGATGGAGAAAACAACGAGGGGAAAAAAACGCATACAGAGACCTTGTCGTGATTTCATGAATTTTAGAACTGAATCAAACACAAGCTGTGAATTAGATAGAGTACAACTGAAAGGGAGACCCAAGACAAACTGTTACATAAAAATGAAGCATGGCACAGGGATATACGAGCTACCTAGTGTTTCGAACACCCGATGTAACAAAAGAGATCAAAAAGGAAGTAATCTGTCAATTTTCAAGGTAATGAAAGAAAATCGAGCATCAAGCGCTAGTCAGTGTTCTAACCATGTTCTTAACTGTCTTTTATGTTGTTCGTTTTCTCTTTGTGCGCGGACAGAACACGACGCCACGCCGTTTATTTTTGAGTCGTCTGCGTCTCCCTTTTCTTGCAGGCCCATCCCGTTTTCCACCCACCCACACATATAGATTTTCGACGCCTTCGTCTTTTTCGTACTGTTACACACACGGAACTCGCAGCCTTGCTTTCTCCAATGCGTGGTTGGCCCCACAAATCTGTTGTTGGTGACCATGAATGAAGGGATCATACCTGGCCTAATGCGTCTATAAATCCGCCTCCTCCTCTGATGAAGACCCCTCCCCACCACCGCCGCTTGACTTCTTCTCCTTCTTCCCTTCCTTCTTCCTCTTCTCGCTTCCTCCTTCCGCCGCTGGTGACGACGCGCTGCTCGTCGATACGGAACTGGTGGAGGCGCCCGATGCGGACGGACCAGCGCCACGCTTCCCCACCACAATATTGCTCGAGTCAATGCCCTCTAAGTCCTTTTGCAGCTTGTACGCTTCCTCCGCCGCCTTGATCTGCTCCAGACTCGGCAAATTGTCAAAGACGGCCCCCTTCTCGTGCAGCCGCTCCCGCAATGCCTTGACCTTCGCCTCGACGTCCATCTCCCCAAAGTCTTTGTAGATGGCAGGCACTAGCCCCATGGCTTGTGCTAGCTTCTTGAGCCGTACCAACCGAGGGTCCGGCGGCTGCTCGGCTGACTTGCTGCCGCTCCCTTCGGCGTGCCCCTCCGCCTTGGCCTTCTTGCTGGCCGTCGCCGCACCATCATCCTGGTCACTGTGCGAGCGCTTCTTCTCCTTCTCCTTCTCCTTGTTGTCCTTGCCCTCGGCCGCCTTGGCCGCACCACTACCCGCAGCTCCCCCCGCAGTGCCGGCGCGCGTGGCGTCTTCGTAGGCGTTGATGACCTCCTCGATGAGTGCCCGCGAGTGGACCTTGAAGGCCACCGATGAGAAATCAAAAGCCGGGTACTTGTCCACGAACTTCTTTTGCAGCTTGTTGCGGATCTGGCCCAGCGTGATGCCTGGGTTGTAGTCGTTGTTTTCCAGCAGCTTGACAATGACCTTCTTCATCTTGCCGGCCGAGGGACCGTCCCCTGCGCCGCCGCCGTTTTCCTGCGCCATTCGCGTTGCTTGCTTTTGGGGGCTGAGGGTTGGATGGAATGTGGTGGTGTAACAGGGTGGAAGGTGCGCACCCTGTGGGATCGAGGGAGGGGAGGTGGGAATTCAGGAAGTGTGGAACGGGAGCGTGTGAGCTTTGTGTGAGTTGTGTCTCTGTGATGAGTGCGAACGGCAGAAAGAGAAGAATTTGGGATGGGGCAAGCAGCAGTGGTAGGGCAGGATGATCATTGCGGGTCGTCGTGTGCGCGGTCCAAGCCCGTCTTAAATCCACGCCTTTTTGCAAAGCCCCCCGTCTTCGCAGAGCACTGCCATACATTACGGACGATTTTGGCAATCTTCTACGCGATGTGTAGTTTCCCCTCATGCGTCCAATTCCGTTGCACGGAGCGAAGATCGATGACGTTGCCTAGGAGGGGTTCAAACGCTCATCAGCACTCATCGCGTCATCGTCCGATTTGGCCACTTAGAAAGCAAAACCTGGAAATTAAGGCCCAATGCTGTGCGTAGGGATGACAAAGAATCAACGCACGTGCTATTCCAACCCCACCCCGACACATACTACAGCGCGATCCACACAAAATGAAGGCCGTCCGCACCTTGTTCATGGCTTTGATGGCCTCCGTGGGCATCCAGGGCTTTCTAATTCCCCAAACCCGTGTCGTCGTTCCGCCCAAAAGCTGCAGCAGCAGCAGCAGCACCACCAGCAGCGCATTGGCGGCCGCGGCAGCCACGACTACCACCTCGTCGAGCGACAGCTTTGTGGGATCTACGCTAACTGACATGCAGCTGGCCTACGAAGCGGCGGCCAAGTTCTTCGACAGCACGGAGGGGATCGAATTCAAGCAAACGAGCGGCGGGGTTAACAATGTAAGACAGACAGGGGCGCAAGGTCGATACAGCCGACGGCACAAATTACGCCAGCTCTAACGCCCACCAATACAAATCATCAGGTTGGCATGTACGTTTCGCTGCCGGACGGGCGACATTACGTCATGAGGTAAGTTTTTAGCTTCTTTTTTGCTTCTCCGTGGCTTCTGCCTTGGGCTAATCTGCTCCCCCATTCGACCACTTTCTGCTCACTCTTTCTCTCGAAATTTCATGCTGTCATGATCTAATTAACATTTTATTTCCTCACCACACGACTCCTCTCCCATAAGATCAAGCGAACCTCTTCTTATTCAACACCCAGAATATTTAAAGTCACTCATCTTACTTATTTCCTTATCCCCTCACCATGCCCCTTAACTTAGAATTTACAACAACGGCTTCAACCACGCGCGTGTCGAGTACGAGCACACCATCCTCAAGCAGCTCAACGAACAAAAGCTCAGCTTTGCAATTCCCAAAGCTTTGCCCTGCAAAGACGATCCTAGTATGACCTACGCTCTGCTTTCCAACGGTGCCGACGCCTGCGTTTTCGAAACCATTCCCGGAACTCTTCCGAAGCTCACGTGCGTGCAAGACATTGGCCGGGCGTCAGGCGAGCTGTTTGAGGCGATCCAAAAGGTGGACGTGAGCCATCTAACGTGCCCGACCGCCCCGTACTCGCAATTCTATGATGTCCACCACGCGATCACTCGCGAGTCTTTTTATCGGGAGATGGCCGGGCCTGATTTTGATGCGATCCGTGCGAGCGCGACTAAGGCTGTGGCATACATTGAGGACATGGAGCGAAAGCTCGAGTCCTTTGAGGCGAAGAAGCTGCCCAAAAGTCTGCTACATGCTGATCTGCATTATGACAACGTGCTTGTCAAAGACGGCAAGGTCACGGGACTGCTTGACTTTGAATTTGCTGCCGTCGACTACCGCGCGATGGAGCTGGCCGTCTGTCTGAGCAAATATGCGGGCGAGCCCAAGGCGAAAGAATACTTTGATCTGTTTATCAGCGGATATATGCAGCACGCGCATTTGACGGACGAGGAGATTGAAGCCATTCCCACCCTCGTCAATCTGCGCATCTTGAGTAACGTGGCTTACTTCGTCGGGCGGAAACTCTCAAGGGAAGATGGTATCAATAGTATTACCACGCGGCTCGAAAATTACATGACTCGCGTGGATTGGGTCTACGCCAATGCCGATGCCATCATAAGCAAGTTGAAGGAGGAAGCCAAGAAGACCAAGTAGAGACGAGGAAGAAGCGTGCGTGTACTGCTCGCGTATTAAGGGCGGATGTAGCCCCAATTTTGTTCTCCCGCGTGATTGAGATGCACAAAGCAAGGAAAACCAATTTATAGATAACTACTAGAATGTGCCGTAGTCTCTGTGTTCTTTACTTGTCTTTGTCTTTGATACGTTACTCGCAGCTACTTTTGGCGCCTTATCTACATGCGTATATGTACAAACAATCACAGCATTACCACCTCCCCCCGCCAAACGACCGCCGCCCGCCTTCTTCTTCTTGCTGCTGCGGCTGTTGCTGCTGCTTGGCAGGTACTGGTGCTGCCCGAGACGGCAACGCTTGCGGGCCTTCGGCCACCCCGTCACCTCCCCACCCGCCCCCAAATCGCCTCGGTCCATTTCCTGAAGGCTGAGGAGAAAGGCCTGGCTCCATCTGCGGCCTCGGCTCGGATCGGACCTCCGCTGAGGGCGGGGATGCTTCAACCTGCGTATCCGCCGCAAAAGGATTGCGGAATCGCCTTCTTACGGGGCTGGCAGAGGCGCCTGAAGGTGAAGGCCGAGGTAAGGGAGGAGCAGTAGATTGGGACGGCGGAGGCTGTGCCGGCATGGGATCTCGTCGACGTCCAAACATCCCACCAAAGGTGGAGCGTTTTGGCGATCCTTTGTCTTTGCGTGATTTGTCGTCCTCGATCTCGTCCTCGTCTTCAAAAGGGTTCGTGACCGAGGAAGAGCCCGATGAGGTAGGCCTTGCGGCGCTGTGTGTCGACGAGAATGACGAAGGCCGCGCGACTGCTTGTGCTCGCGTCCCATTCTTATCCTTGGTGTCGGCGGGGCCTGCCGCTGTCGGCATTGGAGGAAGGGGCGACGAAGCGGACAGCGATAGGGGCGGGGAGACTTGTTGCTGGAAGGACGAAGCATACGTAGCTAAGGATGGTGGAGACTGCACAGGTGAGGAAGGGGCTTCCATGCGAGCAGGAGATGACGGGCGGGGAAAAGGCACACCCATCCTACGCCGGACCGGAGACTTGACCTCATTTTCCGCCATTTCGCCTAATGCTCCTGCCTCCGTCAAGAGTCCAGCTCCCGCTCTCCACTCGCTGACAGTGGTGACAGCCTCCTCCTGCTTCTTCGTCACACCAATCCCGCCTACCCCTCCATGCCCCCATTCAATGTTCGTCTCCGCTTGCCCTTCACGTCCCTCAACCCCCTTCTGGCCCCCCATCAAACTCTCCACCTCCGGCATCCGCACGACGGGCCTGTGCTCCGGACTGCTGTATAGCGCGGCCTTCCTCGCAGCTGCGCGCGTTTTCTCATTGTTGTTCATCACCAAGGCCGTGATCCCCAGCATCGTCTCCTTCGAAACCGGATTGCCCACTCCTCCTCCCTTCCCCCCGGCAGCAGCAGCACCCAAACTCCAAGGCTCGCCCGTGACGTGCACATGCCCTGCCCGAGGAAACAGCTCCAGCAATAGCTTTACAGCAAAAGGCATGGGTGGGGGAGACCCGACTCGAGCAGCAGACGTGGCAGCGACGAAAGCGCCAACCACGGCCAGGACCGTGGTAGTATCCGACGGCGAGACATCTGTCCGTAGCTTAAGGCAGTAGCGAAGCAGGTCGTAGAGATGCAAAATGACGCCTGGGTGGGCCCCTGTCCCTTCCACGTATATATCGCTAAAGACGTCCAGGCCATCAGACAAGGGCATGAGCAAAAAGACACGGACGGCCTTCAAGACCCACAACTGCTCCATCCGAGCTTCGCGACATGTCCACTTCCCTCGAAAATCCACCCATTCCCTGACAGTATTCTCGTCATTCATGCACTGCATCGTCTCCTCGGCGTCAAAGTGCTTGCCGCCAACGTACGCCTTCAGAAAGTGCCGCAGATAAAGGGCGAGGAAGGAGCGGAGAACGCGGGCCTCGAAACGGTCATGCACCACACTGGGCAAGACGGCGAGCTTCTCTTCCAAGAATTGCTTGAAAAGCTTAACCAGCAACGGCATCACATCACCCTGCACCCACGTCGGATGCACAAACAGAAGGCCTACCAGCCTAGCCACCGCCTCGTCTGCGCGCAAGAAGGAATCTAAAATCGCAGCCGCGGCCTTGTCTGTCATAAAACGCTCCAAGGCAGTCACGAAAACCTCAACCACCTCGTCGCTGCTGCTTTCTCCATCAAAGCCGTCGTCACCGCCTCCCCTACCCGTGATGCCCTCGTCCTCGCTCCCCAAATACTTCGCTTGCAACGCCTGGACGCGCTCCCCGCATTGATCTAAATCCTGAAGCAAAGCTACGACGACCGCCTCGTCATTTCGATCCCTCACGTACTGCACAGGTAGCGTCTGCAACTCGCCCGTCAAATAGAGCATGGCGCTGCTAAACGCTTTCGAACGAAGGTGTTGCGCTTTAGCTTGCAGCTCGTCGTCTTCCCGAACGTCCTTGTCGAAGCGGAGGCCCGCCAAAATTGTTCCGATGGTGCCAAAGACCGCAGACACGTGCAGTGCCAGTGGTGGCTCGCGACCTTGTCTCCTGGGCGTCGTCGTCGTCGTTGCATTGCTGATAATGGCCGGCATAGCTGCGGTCAAGCTACGTACCCATTTGCCCGACCCACGCGGGCGCTCCCTCCGCGAACTGTCCAATGAGACGGACGAAGACGAAGAGAAGGCCGTAGATGCAGACGACGACGACAACGATGACGATGCAAACCACTCCGTCAAGGCTTCTGTTTCCTGATTCCATCGCTGCTTCACCTCACGGAGGGTCAAGGAAACAATGCTAGCAACCAAGGTGGCCTCCGTGACTAAGAGCGATTCAAGCGCGCTGCTTCCCTCCGAGAGGACTGACACCGTCGTCTTCATGTTGCCCTCGCGCCCATTGGCCGTACCACTCAGGGCCTCCGCAGCTTTCTTGATATTAACATCAAACTGCTGCACTCGCTTGCGACATTCAAACAACGCCATGATGGTGCCGAGCGACTGCTTCATCAGCAGGTCCGCACCCAACACTTCATCACCCAGCACGGGCCCAACGCGCAAGAGGAGATGGGCTTCCAAACTCCCGTAGTACCGTTCAAACAAACCTCCACATAGGCGGCGTTTGCTCGATGCCTCTGCGTCCTTCATTTCGCTGAGCAGATCCAAGCAAAGCTCCTTCATTACCGTCAAGCCATCCCCTAGCCGGTGTGCCATGCTTTCGATTTGCTCATGGTCGAGATGCTGCTGTTGGTTTCCCTCCACCTCCGCCTCGTCCTCTCCCGCAACCTCCCATGCTGCCGCCGCAGCAGCTCCTAAAGGCACCTCGCCCGCCGAAGAGGAAGAGGAGGCGGATGGCCTGGCTGCCGCTGGAAGGAGCAATTCATCCAAAGTTGTCTGAGCCAGCTCGTCAACCTCCTCGCCACTCATCAAGGCCAGCATCATAAACGTGTTGGTTTCAAAATGCGTGACCATTTCCTCCTCGGCGGCCTCCCCGCACTCCCGCAAATAGTTGATCTTGCTCTCCAGCACGTCGGTCCAGAGCTTGTACTCTCCGAAATTAGAGGCCTTGCCCATCAGCAGGCGCTCGTCCTTGGCGTTGTACAGCTCAAAGGACAACGTCTGCGGCAGCTTTTCGAGGCGTACCACGTCCTTGAGATCCAGGATCCAGGAAGCCTCCGCACCCTTGGCCGGTGGGTGGCCTTTGTAGTGGAAGTAGCTGATGCAGTCGCGCTGGCATCGGAAGAAACGGCGCTGGTATTTCCTGACACGTCTGGACCATTTTTCCAACACTCCGTGGACCTCGAGGTTCAGGATGTCCTTCTCCCGGTTCATTGCCTCCGCTCAGAAAGGTGGATGTCCTTCCCAAGGCAGGCGCGGGGTCTGCTCACTAGCCTGATGAGCGAGGGGTCTTGGCCGGACGTCCTCGTGATGCGGCGGTGTGGGGCCTTGGGCCTCCGCTTCGAACCCAATCTCTTGCCGTCGCCTCCACGTGCCTGGCCAGCAGCTTGCTCTTTATTCTGCCGTGGTGTGTAAGTAGCGTCGGCGTGAATCGTGAGTGCATTATCGGTGTGAAGCCAAAGCAAGTAGAGCAGGGGTACAATAAGACGGACGAAGCAAGAAAGAACATTGCCGCTTTTCTTCAACTTTCGGCGAGCAACCGACCTCGAAACGAAACGAAAACGAAACGCAACATATTTTTTCAGCATTTCATGGTGGTATATAGAATCTCATTTCTGCTTCTTTTTCTTTGTGGTTTGTTCTTGGGGGACGCGAAAACAGTCTTTCCCTCCCCCCTCCCGTGCTAGCGTGCATGCAACATCACAGGCCAAAAAAAGGAGCCCCTCCAAGGAATTACACACACACTTATTATCAGGCACTGCACGGACACAACAGAAAACAAACAAACACACGCACGCACATGCACACATTGTTGGTTAATATCCCATTCTTCCCTACCCATCCTCCCCCAGCACATAAACTACTAGGCGCCCCCTTTTTAAAATCATCATCTCATCTCCAGGACAAAGAGGTCGTGTTGCTGCCCTAGCGTCGAATCAGCAACACCGAAATAGGAGTACCCCGCTCTGCCTGTTTTTTGTCATCTTGTCCTTGGTGCCTGCCTGCCCATCCGTGCCTCTGTCTTTTTTTCCTATGCGCAGCTACCTTATGTTGTCGTCCACCCGAGCTTACTTCCACCTGTGGGGAGAAGAAGAGAGAAGGGGGGGAGGAGAGAAGCGGTGAGTAAATCTGAATGTCGCGAACAAAAATCAACCAGCCACCACAATACACATCAGGAAGTAGTACGTACCAAGGGGCCAAGTTGGTTCGGAAATCCGTTTCTGTCCAGGGCGTGAGCACGACCTTGTTCTCCTTCTCGGTGACGTGGGCGAGGGCCAGGGAGAGCGGGGCGGGGCCACGCACGACCTTGCCGGTCTTGTCGTATTGGGAGCCGTGGCACGGGCACATGAACTTGTTCTCGGCCTTGTTCCAGGGCACGACGCACCCCAAGTGCGTGCAGACGGCGTTCAAGCCGTAGTTCTCGATGGTCTTGTCCTCCTTCACGATCAGGTAGGTGGCATCGCCCTTGAGGCCCTGCACCAAGGAGCGGTCGCCCGCCTGATGGGTGGACAACCAGCCCGACACCGTCACATCATCACCAAGCGCATCCTTGGCCACCAACCCCCCGCCGGCACCGCCGCCCGTGCGGGGCACGAAGAAGGCGATGTAAGGCACGCCCAGAGCGGCAACGTTCAAGCCCACGGAACCCAGCAGGATGCTGTTCATGAGCTTGCGGCGGTCCATGTCGGGGACAAAGGGCTCCTCGCCCGCCACTTCGGCCATCTTGGTGGTCAAACGCCCGCTGTTGCTGCGTGCCACCACACCCGTCGTGGGCATGCTGGGCGCCAAGAAACCCTGGACGCCGCAGAAGAGGGTGGCCAAGACGACGGCAGTCTTCATGATTGGACGGGTGAAAGGTCGAGTAAACACGCCTGTGTCGAGGTGGGGGTGGGAGGAGGGAAAGAAAGGCGTGAGTGGAGTGAACTTGGGTTGTGATGCGTGTGCGCGTGGGGTTTGTGCTGTAGTGCAGTGGCAGTGGCATTGCACTACAGAGTCTCGGAGCTGAGCCTTCTCTCTTCCCGTCTTGCTTGCAGTCGTGCTTGACCCTGGGAGCTTGCACCCGTGATCCTGGCTGCCACTGCCCTGAAGCACCACTTCAAGCCCTTGATGCTCGTCCCATGGTGCTGCGGGGACGTCGTAGGGCGTCTGACTTCACCCGCAAAGGCCATGGCTCTCCTTTCCTCCCATCCCTGTCTTCTCTTGCTTGGGCGGGGGGACCAGAGATCTGACAACGACCCGGTCGAAATGCGTGAGTTGGTGTGTGAGTGGCTGTGGGAGAGGGGGGAGGCAACCCTGGTCAAAACCAGGCCAACCACGGCCACTGCCGCCTATGTCTGAAGCCCCAGAGCATGTCCATGCCCTCCACCACCCTCGCTGGGTCGGTTTTGGGTGCCTGACCTACACAAAATCTTGGGCTTCACAAGGCGACTCGAGGGAAAACACAGAAGGCAAAATCGTGTCCCCCCGCTGCTTCCTCGCGTCGCCTCGCCAAGACCCAAAAAGCGCACAAAGACCAAAAGCAATGAGGGCATCATGAATGCAATGCAATGCAGTCAGTGCACTCTACGTCTTCTCTTGTTGTCGTACGAGTGGGTGGCTGGCTTGCCGTGGTGCGTTTGCTCTTTGTGTGATTGCCTCTCCTCCTCGCTCCACGATCATCATCATCAAGCCATGTGATGCGCCCTCCTGCCCTAAATCGAAGCACTTGGAATCACATCACTCATCTCCCTTACCCGACACACCCCACACAGCTACTCAAACGAAACCATGGACTTCTCGTCGTCCTCCAAGGCGGCAAGCTGCCTGGTGAAGCGCGTGCAGCAAGCGGGAGCGTCTTCCTCCGCCTCCCCCTCTTCTTCCTTGCTCCTGCCTGCCGCCCAACTCCTGTCGTCCACGCTCATGGCTAAGCCCTCCTTCTTGCCCGAGGACGTCGAGGCACCCGTCCAAACGCTGCTGCTCGCGGCGTCGGAGGAAGCGGCGCGCTGGGACTGCTTGTGCGTGGGGCTCTTGGTTTGCAACGATGCCGTCGCCCGCATGGCCCCGGCCCCGGCCGTGTCGCCCGCGCTCCGCGAGACGCTTTACTCTATTATTGCCCGGCACTTGGAACACGATGAGCCGCGTGTCCGTGGTTTGGTGGCCAAGACGTTGGGCTTGCTTTGCACTTTGCCGGCCGTCGGCACGGATGCGTACGTGCGTTTCCAGGCCCAGCTGTGGGGGAGCGTCGACTCCCAACTCACCCGGCGCGCCACTGAGACACGACCCACGAAGTTGGGCGCACAAAAAGACATTCCCTTGGACGATGTGACGGGCTGGCGGGCCTTGGAAACGTCGTTGTTGGCATTGCAAGCGGTGGTGGAAGGATGTGGGCCTGAATTGGTACGACAGGGATTGCTCTCCCCGACCGAGTGGCTGGACAAGGCAGTTTACGCGGCAGCTGCCCACCCGAATCGCTACGTCCGCGAGGCAGCCATGAACATGCTGCGTGTCTTGGTGGAGCGCTGCTGCTGCGACGGTGACAACAACAAGGAGGTGCTGCCGTTGCCGGCCTTGGCTGCGGTGGTGGCGGAGGGTTTGGCGGACGCCTGGCCTCAGGTGGTGTATGCTGCTGCTCGTGCCACGCGTAGCCTTTTGGCTGCTACTGGAGGAGAGGTGGGGAATGAGGAGTTGTTTGGTGTGTTGTTGCCGCCGTTGTGCCAGAGTCGGTATTATGTCCCGGAAGGCGTCCAAGTGCATGCGCAGGAGACGTGGGTGGGTTTGTTTGCTTCTGCTGCTGCTACTACTGCTACTACTGCTGGCGCTGCTGGCGCGAAAGGAAGTGGACGGGAGACCGTGGCGAGGTATGTAGGGGAGATGGTGGAGCATCATTGTCATGCAGTGGGGCATGGGAAGAGTCATTTCGCGCGGGTTGCGGCGTGTTATGCCTTGAAGGAGTTGGCGGCCAAGGTGGAGGGAGGGGCGGTGGAGCCGTTTGCGGAGCGAATGGTGGCGACGGTGCTTCCGTGTTTGGAGGACCCTCACTGGGAGGTGCGTTCGGCGGGGTGTGTGGCACTGGCGCAGTTGATTGAGAGTTTTCCGGGGGTGGTGGTGGGAGGGAGGGAGGGGGAGGTGCTGGAGGTGTGTTTTGCGCGGTTGGAGGATGAGTCGTGGTCGATCCGGGAGGAGGCTGCTTGGGTAGTGGCGGGGCTTGCTCGGGTTGGGGGGGAGGGGGAGGA
>AFGL01009401.1:0-11499 GCA_001614225.1 Nannochloropsis limnetica | reverse complement strand
CAGGGGAGGGGAGGGAGGGAAGGGATGGGTTGGAAGTGTTTATGTGATGAAAGAAGAGAAAGGTGGGCAATGAATGGAGGATGATTGATCGACGTAGGGGAGGGGAGGGGAGGGAGGGAAGGGTTGTATCTGTTAGCTTGTGGTGAGGTCGGAGGGGGAATGCTAATGCAGTGTGGGTGACGGCGCACACATGAGAGCAGCACAACAAATGTAAGTGGAGAGATAAACAAGAGCTTGGGACGTGTCGTGATGTTTCATGTTCAGATCTTTCTTCGTTAACTCACTTCCCACCACCAATGCATTCCTCCTTTCCCAAGCGCACTTTTAACACAGTGCAAATCATCCCCTACTCTTCCTCAGGCAACCATATAGCTTCCTTCCTTCAGTCAGTCCGCTGGCCTCTTCTCTTCTTCTTCGCAGCAAGCCTCTCACACACTTTTCCTACTTATCATTCACTCACTTTTCCTCCTCTTCCTCCTCTTAGGGCTTCAACGTCAAGGGCCCCGCAGTCTTAGGCACCTTGGTGATACAAATACGATACTTCTTCCCATCGCTGCCCTTGAGCTCGCACGACCCACACTTCCCCTCCTCGCACCCGTAGGACGGGCTGAATTTCGCCTTGGCAGCCACGGCCTTGAGGGCCTCACCTGGCTTGGCCTTGGCCTTCTTGTTCCCGGGGAAGATGACCTCGACGTCGCCGTTGAAGACGGGGCCGCCGCGCTTGACGCCGGATGTGTGGGGGGCTTGGGGGAGGAAGAAGGCGGAGGTGGCGAGGACTAAGCTCAAGGCTTGGATGAGACGGAGGGCCATCATCTTGTCTTGCTTTTTGGTGATATCTGTGTTTTGAGGTGTATGTGGGAGGGGGGAGGGGGGGACTGAGCAATTGAGGCGTCCTTTGAGTACTTTAGCAGGTTTGCCTGATGATGATGATGTGCGGGAGAGAGGGAAAGGAGGGCGGGGAGTGGGTTTTGCTGTGGAGGTGGGACTGAGGCTTTGGGGCTGGTGGGCTTATCTTTGCGACTGCATTGCTCATTGAAAGGAGCAAGGAAGCAGCGCACTAGGCACTCGCTTCCCGTCGTGTATGTTGTGTAGTAGATTGGGGAAGGGGAGAGGAGAAGGGTTGAGTTGAGTGTGAGGGTCTCCATCTCGTGGCCAAGGGGTGTGGGGAGGTCGAGAGGCAAATGACAAGAGAAAGGCAAAAAGCTTCTCTGGCACCAAACCAAAGTGCACCCAGCAAATCACGCCACAAAGAAACAAACCAGTTCGCTTCGACTTTGATTGACAGCACATCAACCTTGCCTGCCGCTTTGCTCCCGCTCCCACCCGATCCTTCAGACTCGCTGATTTTTTTCTGGACGGATGATGCCAAACAGACCCACCACACACACCAAACTCCGCACGACGATGTACGCTCCGGCGCGGGTGATTTCGCAGCAGTCACAAGCGGAAAGACAAGGCACAAAGGAACTATACGTATCCTCCACTTCTTTAAGAAAGCACTTGCTTCTCATCATATAGATTTTGTTTCCGAGCGCTCGTCCTGTGCGTTGTTTCTTTCCCTCCCTTGGAGTTGCTTCCTCGGACGTCCGTCCCAAACCACCTGGCTCCTTCTTGCCGCGATTTGTCCCATATCGATAGACTGACCACTCCCTTTTTCACCCCACCCAGCGCATGCTAGGCATCACGATGAAGATCTTCATCGTCCTCGCCCTCCTCGCGGCCTCGTTCGTGGTGCAAGACGTGCAAGCATTTCTGGTGCGGCCGCCGCGATTGTCAGGTGGGACATATCAACCTCAACACCCGCAAAAGCGCCTTACACTCACCACCTTCGCCACCACCTCCACCACGAGCGACACCATTGGCGCCGTTACAACGGACCACCACAAAATCCTGATTCTGGGCGGGGGCACCGGCGGGTGCGGCGTGGCAGCGCAGTTGCTCAACGAGGGCGTGCTGGCCAAAGACCTCTGCATTCTGGAGCCCGCTACGACACACTACTACCAGCCTTTGTGGACCATGGTTGGTGCCGGCATATTTGACCTGGCCGTGTCCGCGCGGCCGATGTCCAGTACCATCCCCAGCGGCGTCACCTGGCTCCGCGAGGCCGCCACTGACGTGATGCCCGAGGCCAACCAAGTGCAGTGCGCCAGCGGGCGACGGCTTTCATACGATTACTTGGTCGTGGCCACCGGCCTGCAGTGTGACTGGGACAAGATCCCCGGCCTGTTAGAAGCCTTGACAAATAGTCAGGAGTCGGGCGTGTGCTCCAACTACCACCCACAGTACGCGCAAAACACCTGGCGCGTTTTGGAAGGCCTCCGGCAAGGCAACGCCCTCTTCACCCAGCCCTCGACGCCTGTCAAGTGCGGAGGTAAGAAAACAGCACCGAAATATAATCATCAAGGTTACTCATATACCGTTTCTCCACACCCACCACCACACACACACACACACACACACACAGGAGCTCCGCAAAAAATCATGTGGCTCACCGACGACTACTTGCGACGGCAAAACCGCCGAGGCGACGTGGACATTCACTTTGTTTTGCCTCAAAAGGTCCATTTTGGAGTCCCCAAATACGCAGAGGTGCTGAAAGCCGAAGCAAAGGACCGGAATGTAGACTTTATGTTTGAGACAAAGCTGGTAGCCGTGGACGGGGTGCAGCACCAAGCCACCTTCCAACGCCTTTCTGATGGAAGCGAGTTTGACGTGCCTTTTGCCATGCTTCACGTGACCCCTCCCATGTCTGCGCCGGACTTTCTCAAGGGCAGCCCTTTGGCCAATGAGCAAGGATTTGTGGCGGTTGACAAATACACGACGCAGCACATCACCTACCCCAACGTCTTTGCCCTCGGCGACTCCTCCTCCTTGCCCACCTCCAAGACCATGGCGGCCATCACCGGTGAAGCGCCCGTGTTGACCCACAACCTGCTCCGCGTCATGCAAGGGAAGCGACCCACGGCCGAGTACGATGGGTTTACCTCTTGCCCGATCGTTTTGGGGTATGATAAGCTGCTGATGACGGAGTTTGTGTACGACTGCGTCCCGCAAGAGTCCTTCACCAAGATCCCATTGCCTTTTTTGGATCAGGGCAAGCCTTCTTATTTCTATTATCTCGTGAAGAAATATGTGTTTCCCTTCGTTTACTGGAACCTGCTCATGAAGGGGAGGTGGTTTGGGGCGAAGCTGGTGTTCAAACCCGATTTCTCCGAGGTGGACCGGCGGGCGGACGAGGAAGACGACAAGAAGGGGAGGCAGGAGAAGGCAGTGGCGGGAGCACGCGTGGGTGAAGACGTGTAGCTGAAACAAGGAAAGAGATCGGATGTTTTGTTTAATTGGTTTTACTTTGTACATGCGCATCGGCGAGAATGAGTGAAGAAAAACAACACGTTGTTGATGAGAGCAAAAGATCGACTGGTTGCCGCTTATTATTTCTTCTTTTTCGTTTCTTTTGGGCTTCTGTTTTGATTCACAACTCGCTAGCGCCGCCTATCATGATTTCTTCAAACGTTCAAGACACGGATTAACGTTTCTCTCATAACTAACGGTGGCCAAGGCAGCCCTAATGACACAAACACTGACTGTCTCCCTTCTCCCCCTTCTCCCCTTCTCCCCCAAGAATGACTACCCATATATTACCCTCATAACAGTTCTACCTCCGCCCGCTCTTCCACCTCAAACCCAAAGCCACCCACTCATTTCCTCGACTACTGTCTAGCTTCATGCTCTCGGTCGGCCATTACCACCCCTTCACTACCCGCCCTCCGTCCCTCCCTCCCCTTAACTCCCCATCACACCATCCATCAAGTTCGCCGGCAGGGCCACATCAATCTTCTTCGGGTAAGCCAACTTCAAGTTCTTCATAATCTCCACAAACTCCTCCTTTGTCTTCCCCGCCAGCCGTGGATTGAACGTCTTCTCCTCCCCAATCGTCGAGACCAACCTGCCCTTGTAATCATGCCCGGGATAGACCAGCGTCTCCTGCGGCAACGAAAAGATCTGCGTCCAAATGCTCTCATACATCGTCTCGCAATTCCCCTGCTGGAAGTCCGTGCGCCCACACCCACGGATCAGCAACGAGTCCCCCGTGAACACCATAGTCATATCGTCACTCACAAAAGACATGCACCCATTCGTATGCCCCGGCGTGGCCCGTGCTTCCACATATCGCGTGCCGAACTTCACCCGATCCCCAGGCGACAAGTACACACACGCCTTCGCGCCTGACACGGCCGCAATCATGGACTTACACCCCGGGACCTTCTGCGCCAACAACCCACTCCCCGTCACGTGGTCGGCGTGGCAGTGGGTATTGAGCGCCCCCACGAGTTTCAAGCCCATTTCTTTCACCACTTCCAAATCGCGCTCCACCTTCAGATCCACAGGATCAATCAAGATCGCCTCCTTCGTCACAGGGCAAGCTAAGAGGTAGGTATACGTCCATGACGTTTCCTCAAACAAGGGGCGAAAAATCAGGGGAGTCTCGGTCTTGTACTGCCTGGCGGCAATCGTGGCCAGGACCCAATCTTTCAGATTCGCGTTGTTGACAAAAGGCAGCTTCTCCGCTTGGGCATAGGCCAGGGCTTGATCGCGGGTCCACCCCTCCTCGGTGGCTTTCTTCAGGCATTTGACCGCGGAGGCACGCCCGCCGCTGCTGCACATGACGAGAGCGGGGGCAGGGAGCTCGTCCAAGGCCTTGAGGGCATCGGCGGCCAGCTGACGGGAGAGGCCGTTCTATAGGGGAGGGTGGTGGGCAGAGAGGAAAGAGGCTGGGTGAGTGGCCTGGAAAAAAGTAGGGTGCTCGCGAGAAGGGGGGGTCGAAATGGAATCTCGAAGGATGCGCGTCTTCCCTTTCCCTCCAGTGTCCTCCCACCATCCGGACGAAATTAAGGAGCATCGATTAGAAAAATCGGTGACAGCTTACAGCTTCATCTTAGCAGTTCTTATGAGGCGTCTCATCCTTGCAACGACCGCATACAATAGACAACCCCCCCCCCAGCAAAAAGTGGGACATACTGCCGTCATCACGACCCCACTCCCCGCTCTCTGTCCCCTCCCTGCTCCTTACCTTGACGTCGACAGGGACGTGACGCGCCGCCACCCCTTGCAGCGAGGCGAAGCCGTTCGACTCAACCCCCTTGTCCGCGCCATTGTCCGTGGCCAAGTAGAGCACGCCCTTGTACTTGTCGGAGAGGGCGGTCGCCTCGGTCTCGCTCAGCTTGCCCGCGGTAGAAATGTCGGCAGCCGTGACCGTCATGGTGATGGTGCTGCGGATGGTGGTGGCTTGGAGTGCCTGTGGAGGGAGGTGGGTAGCGTGTATGTAGGCGTGAGCATCTTTCAATACACAGTACACACACATGGCCTGGACGAAAAGCAAATGGGAGACCAGTGTTCTTCAAGCACAAACGCCGCCGCGCCGCCATGTGATATGCATACCCACACGACGCTTTCTTTTGGGCGTGCGTCTTTACCTTGGCACGCAGACTAATGGAAGAAGACGGCGGCTTGATTAAGAAAGCCGAGGCAAAATGGCTGGTACTCCACGCAACTAGGACGAGGAGGAGTAGCACAAGAGGCGGGTGGGACGAGGACATCCGGCGCAACGAGGACGAGCGACGCGGGACGCGGTGCTTGTTCTTGATGATTCTGTACGCACGCATGTGGTTGGTGTGGGGGCGTCGAAAGAGTCAGGTGGTGGGGCAACAGCAAAAAAGGACGAAGGAAATAAAAGGAAGGCGTTGGTGGGACCGCCGTCCTCGTGCGCTGCGTGTCTTTTCGCTTCTCCTTTGGTGGACATACATATGGGAAGGCGCCGGAGTTCGGGCCATCGGGTGATATGCGCCACATTGAACTCGACAGTTTGAAAATGAGCCGCTGTCACTGCGCATTTCTTGGGCACAAACTGCGTGAGTGCAGGTGCATATTAGAGTAGTCGTCAATGGGTTAATGTCATCTTTGTGGCCAGAGCTGCTGGAATCTGCAACCCGCCTTGATGGTAAAAGGTTCACCCTCTTTCTGCCCCATTCCTCCCCCACAAGTCAAAAGGGTAGTAACAAAAAATACACCCACAGAAGTCGTATCAATGGAAAAGTTTGTCTTCAAACCATCCTTACTTACTTTTTCGCAAATCTCACAGCCAACGCAGGAATCCGCCCCCCAAGCCAAGCCCAAGAAGGTGCCTCCACGACCACCAGCCGTCGACATGGTGGCCCACAGGGGCTGGGAGGGCGCCCATGCGGGATGGGGGGACGAGCCTGCCTTCCAAGCCCCCACGCCCATCCTTTGCTGCGTGGCTGGGCAAGTTGAGCATAAATGTTTACATGATTGACATGCCTGTCTATTTTGTCTTCTTGGTGCTGCGACAGCCAAGCCCAACCCTCATGACTGCATGACGGCTGATAGGGAGGAGTACGAGGCCTGCATGATTGATTTTGCAACCCATAAGCTCATGCCGGCCTGGGCGTATTCGTGGTGGTGCCCGTGTCGTTGGCGCTGGCAAAGGGTTTTTACACCGTTGGATGGAAGAATCTTTGTGCCAGCGGTTGCGGTGCAAGGAGTAGTGGTTAGGTGGGTGGTGGGAGGCCAGGCCGTCTGCACGTTCTCTTGGGGACGGAGCAGCAATTGTGAAATTATGTGCAATAACTTCTACAACAGTCTCAAACATCAAATGTATCAAATGTATTATACCCTTATATAGAAAACATAGATGTGGCGAGCGCGTTTTGTTTCCTTTTGCGTGCTGGGGAGGGGTGGGGAGGTTGGAAGTGGATTGTGCGTGGTCATGTTTACTTTGTTTGCCAACCAAAAGCTACTAGACACTTACCAAAAGCTTTCAAAATAGCAGCTTTCTCCTGTCCTTGTGCTGGTCAAGGCCCCTTGGGTACGCGGCGTTGCGTTTCCAAATGGCCACTTGACCTTGAATCAGCGACGTTCAGCGAACCATGTTGCAGCATCATCTCATCCTGCCCGCGTTTTGACTGTCCAACCCACCAGCAACCGTCCTCATTCCAACCACCTACGACACCACTACAACAGCACGCTCAAGACGATGGGGGACCCTGCGGCGGCTAGCAGTGCGCACCTGTCCCAGGAGCCGGCAACGAACGGCGCCTCGGCTGGTGCTGCTTCTTCCTCCCCTGCAGGTGGGGGGCCGTCCTCGCCTTCGTCCTCCGCCCTGGTGCCCATTCCTTGCAGCCACAGCAGCCATGGAGATGCCGAGGTAAGCATTTGTGGGCAGTGATTGACAGGGTGGCAGACCAGGTTGCGTGGTGCTGCGTGACACGTCGTTGGCGAGTCTGCGAGACATGTATGTCCCCCCCTCCCAGCCTCCTCTCCCCCTCCTCCTGGCCTCCCCACTTACTTGGGACGCAACTGCACGAGCCGATTGCACATCACGACAAGATTTCTCCCACCCTAAATCTGCCTATTTGCCGCCTTCGCGTCTCATACCCCCTTTCCTTCCCCACCCCTTTAACCCACCAGGGCGATGAGGACACGACTCACTACATCCAAAACTGCCTCCACTATCACATGGCCATCGACCCTTCCGTTGTCATCACCCTCCGCACCCGCTGGTCAGTCATGCAGCCCACCAAAAGTTTTTGCGAAGGGTCCCTTCTTCCCCTCGCTGGCATCCTCGATCGCAACAAATTTATCCGTCGTCTCAATCTCAGCGGCACGGGCGTGACCAACGTGAAAGCCACTGCTGGCAACGGTGATAGCAACGCGCGGATCTTGCACCAAGTCCTCGCGAGTAATGATTGTATTGAGACATTGGATATCAGTAATATGGGGATAGATGACTCGGGCTTGGCGGAGGTGTGTGAAGGGATGAAGAAGAACGCTGCGGTCACCACGTTGAACGTGGCGAGGAATTGCTTCTCGGCTAAGGGGGCCTTGTTTTTGGAGGCGATGCTGGAAAGGAATAAGTCGTTGAAATATCTGGGTAAGTAGCTACGGGATGGGCAGAAATATGGTGAATTTTAATATCTTCGTCTGGCAGGACTTATCTGACTCTTTCCCCCCCCTCCTTCCCTCCTTCCTTTTGTAGACATCTCGAGGAACGCGCTGGGCTTCAATTGTATTAGCAGGCTGCAATGCTGTGCCAAGGCCAGGAAGGTGGAGATGAACGTGGAGGGTACGTGAGGGAAGGGAGAAAGAACAGGAAAGGAGGGAGAAGGAAAAGTCAACGGATAACAAACCAACCTACCCTTCCTCCCGCCCTCCCTCCCTCCCTCCGTTTTTCCAGGCAACTACGTCTTTGAAGAGGTCCTCAACAGCCTTACGCACGGGCTCGGCTTCATCGCCTCCGTTGTTGGCACCCTCCTGCTCATGTCTGCTGCTTCTGCCCCTGGCACCACCCCCTACCACTGGTGGTCCTGCTTGCTCTTCTCCCTCTCCCTCATGATCTTGTATATCTCCTCCTCCCTCTATCACTCCATGTTTATGTTACCCCACGCCAAAGATGTCTTACAAGTTATGGACCATGTAGGGATCTATTTGCTCATTGCTGGCTCCTATTCCCCCTTTATGATGATCGCCCTCCACCACTCCCCTCGGGCAAACCTCCTCTTGCTCCTCGAATGGGTCACGGCTGGTGGTGGTGTGTGTGTGTCCATTGCTTCTTCAGGGGTAGGAGTCTCGAATCAAGCGACGAATTTGGTGGAGGTGTTCATCTTTCTGATTATGGGGTGTGCAGCTTTCGCAATCTGGGGCGATCTTGTCGTTTATCTACCAGAGACAGCGCTGTACTTGTTAGTGGGTGGGGGGATGGCCTATATTTTTGGAGTGATTTTCTTTATTTTGGGGGAGATTAAACCGATCTATCACATGGTTTGGCATTTGTGTGTGATGCTTGGAAGTCTGTTGCATTGGTTGTGTGTGTACCATTTTGTGGTGGGTATGGATGTGGCCTTGGCAGTGAAAGGCTGAGGAAGGGAGGGAGGGAGGGAGGGAGGTAGGAAAGCACTACATATGGTGGGTTGCAAATGAATGTAATTTAGATAGATAGGATAGAGGAGAAGAAACAGCAGCACCCTCTGACGTGACGCCGGAGTAAGCAATTTTGATCACTGGCGACTGGAAAGAGGGAAAGCCATGGAAGAGAAGAAAGAAAACTGAGCACGACGGACTACTATTAGAAATCAAAGAACAACTCGAAATTTATATAAAATCTGCACAAGCGTATTCATATTGCTTCTCCTTTTTTCCTACGTCCCTTGCTTTACTACTTTCCTTCTCCCTCCTCTTCCTCGCCCCCCATCTCCCCCTCCCCTTCCTCCTCCTCCTCCCTCCTCCCTCATCACCCGCACCGCCTGCCCCTCCTGCAACACCTCCACACATACATACTCCTCCTTCCCCACCCCCTCCAAAAGCATCTCACACTCCCACTTCCCCTCCCTCGCCGCCAAGGCCGTCGGTGTCCTCCCCCTCTCATCCTTCTCCACCAGCGACAATGGCGCCCATTCACTCAACACCTTTAAGACATCCGCATGTCCACTTGCCGCCGCCCAATGACTCGGCGTCTGACCACTATCCTTCCCAAACACCTGTTTCCCCCACGTATAACTTGATAAATGCGCGTCTGCCCCTCGGCGGAGGAGGAGAGCAGCGAGGTCAGCGCGGCCGGAACCCGCAGCCCAATGAAGGGGGGTGGCACCATTGTCGCTCAAGGCGTTGACGTCCGCGCCGGCATCAAGGAGGAGGGAGCAGATTTCTTCTTCTGATGACATTGCTGCTGCTCCTGGTGGTGCTGGTGCGGCCGAACCGGCAGCAACGTGAAGGAGAGTCCCACCGTGGTTGGGATGACGAACGTGAAGTAACTCACTTGAACTATTGCTGCTGTACTCATCATCGTTGCGCGTTGCCAATGAAGAAGTGGAGGGGGAAGAAGAGAGGGAGGAAAGCAAGGCGCGAAGCCGAGCGACGTCTCCTTGCTGGACGGCGTCAAACGCTTCGAGCGCTTGAGGGTGGAGGTCAGATGTGGAAGAGTCGACGACAGTCAGGCCTGTCAAAGTCTGAGATAGAGTGACGGTGGAAGGAGGAGGGCGGGTGCTGATATCATCGTCGGGGTTGTCTTGTTTATTGGTTAGGAGGTCCGCAAGGATGATGGAGAAGCCAGAGGTATGAAGAAGGGCCAGCTGGTCTTGAGGCTGTGGTAGGGAGGAAAGCGAGGAGGACGATGCAGAAAGGCTGCTGCTGGTTTTGTTGCTATCCTCTCCTTCGGAAAGCACAGATTGGTTACTTTTGTTGATGTGGTGTTGGTCATCATCCCTGCTAGCATTGGCTGCGGCGTTCAATATGTCTTCGACAAGCGACTTTCGGACCAAGTAAACAGGTCGCCCCTTGAGCTGTGTCGTTTCCAACTGCTCATATGAAGCGAGGATGCGATCTTTAAGCGGTACCAGTGTAGTGGTGGAAGGCGTGTTTCTGTTGTTGTGGTAAGGTGTGCGCAGAGGTAGAGGAGACGGTCAGGGGCTTGGGGATCTTGGAATGGAGTGTAAGATGCAAGGGTATTCTTACCGTGGATTGATGCGCTGCAGCAGGCTCTCCACCGGCAGCACTTTGAGCCGCAGCACCCGGAGGGCCCCCAAACGGATGGACATTCAACAAGGTTGGCTGTTGGGTGGGGTGTGGGGTGTGGGGATGCGAGAGTGTGTTGAGGTTTTTTGGTAAAACAATAGATATAGCATTGAGAAGGCAAGCGGGGATAGCAAAAAAGCGACAGCACAAATTGTTGCTGGAATGCTGGACATATCATAACTTCAGTTTTGTAATTACAAATATACACCTCAGACTCCCTCCATCTCCGGCAACGGCGCCCGGCAGTAAGGGCACGTCGCCTCGATGTACTTGCTCCTACACTTCTCCACCCATTTATGCAGGCAGAAGGCATGGTAACAATGCCCGCAAGGCAAAGGAGGGCCGGTAGGATTGTCAATATCGTCGCTCTCAATCGCATTCAAGCACACGGAGCACTCTCCCTCCTCCTCCTCCTCCTTGTCCTGTCGTCCATCCGTCCCGCTGATGGACACGGCCGACAAGGCAGCAGCCGTGACTGTCACGACTTGCTGAGAGCTGTCCTCTTCCTCCTGCCCCTTCTTTGCCTCCTCTTGCTCTTCCTCCTGCTGCTGCTGATGTTGCTCCTGCTCCTGCCGCTCCTGCTCCTGCTCTCCATCCCTCTCCTGCCCTTGCCTGACTTCTTCTCCGTGCATCGCCGCTGCTGCCGCTGCTGCCGCTTTCTTCTGTTGCTGGGCCTTGCGTTTCTGCTGCTTCCGCTTTGCTGCCTTCCCCTTCTTTGCTGCCGCCGCCGCTCCTACTTCTGCCGACCCTGCTGCCCGTTCCGCTGCCCTCCGTTGCTCCGCAAGCTCCCACCGAGTCTCCTCCAAGACGCCCTCCCAATACCCCGCCAAAATCGCCTCCGTCTCCTCCACATCCGCCTGAATCCGCTCTCCATCGCTCACATTTTGTGGAAGGCCCTGCATCAATGCGTCGGCA
>AFGL01009340.1:0-14619 GCA_001614225.1 Nannochloropsis limnetica | reverse complement strand
GGACAGGAAAGTATAGGCGAGAAGGTGTAGCCTGTATGAATGTGATGGATGGAGCAGCCCAGGGCTTCTTTATATGGGGGCAAGGTGTAGGGTGCAGGCCCGGGAGGCTTAACCGGGGGCAAACTCCTCAAGAATGTCTACGATAGGCGGGAGGGGAATAGCAAGTAATATACTTTTTTCCAAAGAATTTAATCCTTTTAAGAATTTTCCGTCAAATAATTCATTAGTTTTTCACTACTATTATAAAAAAAATACTGCCAGAAAAAATCGGCGTTTCCAACTTCGTTCTGCACACGAGGCACGCCTTTTCATTTGCACCCCTACAATCAAAGATGCAAAATTTTATGGTCTACAAGCCTGCTTAGGTGACTTGATGTCCTTCCTCCGCGATGTGTTATGAGTGCCTTATAATGCGTTTTATTTGTGTTCGTCAAAATTTTTGGGTCCACAAAAAAGCGCCGCACTGGGTGCGGGCATCACCCGCTAGTGAATATAATTTAATCATTTAAAGAAGTTTCCCGTCCAGGAAAATCACGGTTTTCACCTTGTTCTCTGCCAACATACCGCCCCGCCACTTGATCTGTTACCATAAAAGATGGACCAAAATCAGGTCTACATATTTTCTTAGGTGACTTGGTGTCTTTTTGCTTTCTTTGTTGTGCATTAGGCGTTCCCGTGTCTTTTTGGGGGGGGCTAGCGGTAGGGGGCGGAGCAACTCTTGGGAGGGGAATTTAATTCGTCCTAGTGGGAGTTGAGGGGATTTAATTGTTGAGCTTGTAGAACAAGTATACTTTAGCATGAAACCGAAGGAAAACACCATAAAGGTTTGATGCTACAGAAGTTTTTCGTACGTGCAGAATCACTAGGTGGTTTTGTAGCAGAGACCAGGAAAGATTACTATACTTCTCTTCTTCTCTAACCACACCTCTCTTCTCCTCTACCCCTCCCCTTTCCTCTTCTCACCTTTTCCCTTCCTTCTCTCCTCCACCTTCTTTCTTTTCTCCTCTCTCACTCCCTTCTTTTCCTTTACGCTCTACTCAACTCTCCACTCTCCATCTTACTCTTATTTTACTCTCTACCCTCCCCTACCTCTACCTCCATCTCCTCTTACACCATAATTTTCTTTTCTCCGACCTTGGTACACATTACTCTTACAATTCCCTCTACCCTCTTAACTTCAACACATCTTCTTCACTTCTCTCCTCTACTCCTTCCATCCTCACTTACCCTACCCCTTTCGTATACCTGCACACCCCTTACGATTTACCTGCAAAGCACGCCGTGCCGCGCCGCGGAGCGACGTCCCACCACAAGTTTACATAGGGAAGAACACTTGTGATAAATTAAAATGCACAAAACATTAAAAGCAAAAAAATAAAAAAGGAACGGCACAAAAGGCAATTTCCTGCAACAGGATCTATTCTATAATTGATAAGATGGTGTGTTTCCCTTAGAAGTCTGAACGCCCAGAAGCGGATGAGATAATGTGGCTTACCCGCCAAGCAACATCAATCATGAAGGTGCTATTTGTCTCCACGAGAAAGGCTCATTTGACGTAATTTCATTGTCCTCGTTACTTTTGTTGACCACCGACTTTATGGCTAAATGCACGACGAGGCCATTGGCGAGGGCTATGCGGCGATCGTCCCTTCGCAGGATGTGCGTAGGCCCTGCCCTTGTCCACGAAATGCATCTGTCATATTGTTCACCTCCTTGCGGCCAAACACATCATATTACCCTATCCGGCACTCGATTTCGTTCTGCAAAACCCTTCTTTATGTATTTAACAAGAGGTCTGCGCACAAAATCCGTAGCGCTCACGGGGCGGACGTAAGATATTTCCCCCTGTTTCACCATTCATTGCTTTGTGATAGCGTGTAAGAGCAGCATCGCTGAGAGCATCGCCTGCATGTTACAGATGACAACCTCGTCTTGTAGATTCTTGGGTGTCGTCCGAAATGACTATGTCTTCGTCCTCCTCCTTTCTCAACGTCAAGACGTTGGGTGTTGCGGCGGGCAGTGGTATCGATCCGGGCAATGCGTACTGATTGGAACCTGTGACCACAAGCACAATCAGTAATAATTCGCGGCACGTAATAAGCTCCCTAAATAGGACGGCCTCCACTGAAATGCATATGCAAACTGAGAGAGATCCCAATACCAGGCGAAAGAGGATCCCAAATTTTTTGATGGCCGTGGCCACCACGATGCCAAGTGTGGCTTGCAGGACCATGATTATCGTGGTCACGACGTACCAATCATGCGGGACAAATGCCTGCCACCCACCGTCGTGCTCTAATATCAACAAATAAACCACGGCGAAAAGGGCACTAAACCAGGCCAAGGCGGCCTGTTGCTCCCATATTACGTTATGAGGATCAGTGCCAGGGTCGTCATGATCTCGCGATGCTCGCAGGCACCTTTCAATCACGACACCACCCGCTGCAGAAGTGGCGGCCGTGGCAAGACCTAACAGCATCCCAAACATGGCCCTTGAAGACTCATCGTCTGGTCTGACCGCGACTGGGGCAGCGGTAGTAGTAGTGGATGTCGTAGGGGACTCCACTTGATGCTGCAAGATCTCCATACATAACAGCGAAGTAGCGCAAAAGATGACAAGAATTGCGCGCCATTGATCGAGTGAGAGTGACTTCTTTAGTAGCGGCATGGATAAGGCGCCGGCGAATACGATGCGCGCATTCATGATGGCAGCAAACATGTAGCTCCGTAGGTATGTGAGGCAATAAATAGTCAAAACATTTGACATGAAAAAGAGCATTGCCGGTAATGCCAGCGCCCTCAGACTGTATAGGGACCGGAAAAAGCGTTCTAAAGCACTGGCCCATGGCCAAAGACCATGAGAACCCCGAACAGTACAAAGCACGCAGATGACCCATTTGAGGACCTCAGCATAAAGCGTGAGCAAAGCCGGGTCATACGCGGAATGATTCTGTTTATGCGAGACACGAATCAGAATAGGTACGACAGTTTGCAGGATGAGGAGGAGGCAGGGAAGAACTAGGCGGCTCGACCCTTGAGCACATCGGATGGATGGTCGAAATAATATATATCGGCTTGATGATGAACAGTCGATCGAGTTGACCACAGCTCTTGGTCCCGAAATGGCCCCCGTTTCGATGCTTGGCGTCATCCTCGTCTGTTTTCTTAAATGTTCGATTATTTCTTAACTCTACACGGCTCGATGTGTGAAACATGATCCATACCTACTCTGACAAATCGCTATTTCGCCTTTCCCATGTCTCTTTGTCGATCTTTCAAAACCATCGCATTTCAAATTGAAAGGCACATCTCCTCTTTATACAGGATGCTTATGGAGCTTTTCTCAGTGGATTTACATGCAAAAGAGCGGGCGGCACTTAGATAAGTAAATTAGCGTAAGATATAATTGAATAAATTCCCTGGATGGGTGCTTGGTCATTCTCAAGTGACGTCATGGACTGTCTTGCTCACTAACAATCTGCCACGACTGACTGCATCCGCCTTTTCCCTACGTTTCTCCTCTTACATGACATCAAATGTGTTTGAATGGGTCTTGTATGTTGTGTGTGCATATAAGAAAAGAAGTTACCCATGAAGAAAAGGGGGGATGAGAAGAAGGGGACAAACGGCTTTGGCGAACACGCAATATAAAGCAATAAAATACACGGGGAAGCCCAGAGCCACAACAACCACAGATGGCCGGTACTAATTACTTACGCAGTCTTGTACCTCATGAATTTCTGCACTTTTGATAATCTAGCTTAATAGAATAAATCTGGCCTCCAAGAAGACTTAATGTTTTCACCGTCGTTTTCTGTTTTCGAGCCAGTACTCTACTTGCGTTTCCAACACGAAAAATGAAGAAGAATCGAATCTCCAAATCTGATTAGGTGAGTTAATGTTTTTTTCTCTAATTCGTTATGGTTTTGGCTGTGCTTCTACTTTTTTTCGGTGTTCTTCAAGCTGTTCGCTCCACAGAGCTCCGCTCTCGCCTCTCCAGATCCTGGCTGACTCTCTCTTCCATATGCCCTATACATACACCACATATATGCACGCAATCAAGACACATGTAACGCGATTGTAAGGGAGACCTGAAGAGAAGGCATGGGTAGTCAACCGTAGCATCCTCATCATCACCATTTACTGTCATTTTTATGTAACAAGTCACTTCGCGTAAGACGATGGAAATACAGGAAGAAACAATTTTACAACCAGAAGCCAGTTAGCGGAAGCCCCTCGCCAGTTGACCTTTTGAAGTAATCCCCATTTCACATGTGATACAGATCTGAAATTAGAGGGAAATGACGTGTTTTAAGAGGAAGAAAAGCTCACCCGGCATACACTAGTGATGAAAGCGACGATGAGAAGACAGGGCTGCCAGCGATATCGTGGATTTACATAGGCCATACTCCATGTGATGAAAGACGTGGTTGATGATCATGACATATCACACGTCCTTTTTGTCGCCATCTTGTTTGGTTTTTTTTAGCGGAGATTGATTGAGTAACTACAGACTTATATTCGAACTTTTGAACAATTCGCACATCGCCTGTGCTGTGTATGTGTTTAATACATGTATTATATTAAAATAAAAGGGCGCGGCGGCCCGTTCTCAGGGGGAGCTGATTAGGAATTGGGGTGCCTTTTGAGTGAATCTTTTTATTTCTGTGTTTTGCCTCCATTTTCCTTCTGTCATGATGCTATCTTTAATGTGGTTTGCATTTGCTGTGATTCTTGCTTTGGTCTAATCCTTCTCCGGGGTAAGTACTTTGTCGAGGGAAATGGTTTAAATGAACCTTGATTTTGGAAAGTAAATATAGTAAAGAGGGTAGGGCTATATCTGCGCATTTCATATGCCTTTTTTTGTCATTTCTTCTTTTACATTAATGAATGGAGTAGCCCCCTGCATGTGCGGTGCTTGGTCATTTCTTATAAGATGGAAACCTACTACGTGCAGTAATCGATAAATCGATCTTTTATATGAGCTTTCTAGTGGACCCATGATGGTATCAAATTACTAGTCCAAATGCCAAACACGCTTTCACACCATCGGCGCTTGTAATCATTCAGTTTCCAACATTCTGCCCCTTCATGGTAACGATCGCATACAACCAATCAATCCACTTTTATGGATGGCCAGTTTTTTTCAATTGTTTCTCTAAAAAGAGCTCTGGCGAACCATTAGAACACACAGATTTTCCCAATCCCAAACTGAAAACATCAAAAGCCATTTCTCGTGGCACTACAATGTAGTGGTCAGAAACCATGTTGGACAGCGCGGACACGTACAACATATTTGGGTCACGTGCTGTCACGGGTGGAACATCATTAAACCAATACATATAAGGACGGGTGCGTGCTCGCATAACCCAATCTATCTGAATATTCTGCTGGAGCTCGTAACCGCACATCATTTGGAACGTTTCCCACGAACGCACGTGCTGCATCCAGCTCATACTAAAATTTGGTGGAGGTCGTATATCTCCGCGACACAGTGTGAAGGGACTCGTTTAATGTAGGTGAGTCTGCTTTGGAAACCCGAATCAGACGGACGCTGCCAAGTGCAAGAAAGGCGGGCGCCAACTCTGCAAGTGTTGGTGAAGGCGATATGCGTACTGTCAACTGCTTCTCGAAGTGACGTGGTGTGTCGTCAAGTACAAAATTTATGAAAATGTGAAACTGAATGACAGTAGCATCATCCCATGACCTCGTTATTGCCTCAATAAGGTGTTTTTAAATGCTATCAAATACGATAGGGAAGAGAAAACTTCTTGGCATACCAGTTAAAAGTAATGCGACGTTCAAATGCTTATGCTGTTTAGCTGGACCAATCTCTATATTCTCCTCAAGATGTCCTGATAAGGATGGCTTGATATCATCATTTCTTTGAATTGTTCAGGCACGGAAACCGTTTCAGTATGCTCTCGTCCATTGCCATTGTCGTCCACGACGTCCGTTGTGTAATTGTGAGTATGGCACTATCTGACTCAGGGGTTCAAGAACGCCAATCCTTTCTTCCATCAACCGAAAACCATTGTAGCAAGAGCAGCGGGAATTTTCACATTGTTGCTTGCAGTCTCCTTTGTGGTACCTTTACAAGTCTTCTTAGCATTATCATTCAAGTTTGCCCAGGTAGGATTGTCAGGGCAGTATCCATTCTCTTCCCCGGCATTGGTGGTAGTAGCCGAGTCCGCAAAGCTAGGAATAAGCCTAGCTTTTTCTTTCAACAACAATTCAATGAGGAGGCTGTAAATTATGCAACAGAAGGTGAGCTCCTAAAGGGAATTGTGAAGACCATCCAACAGGCTTCATCCCGATTTAGAGAACAGCTGTCATTCCGCCTGCTATGCAACACCGCCTGGCTTGCCGCCTTGTATTGTGTGAACAACCGTATCGCATTTATTGTACTTCGCCTGGCTGAAGGTGCCAATATCACCCTCATCAAAAGCGGCAGTTCTTTCGTTAGCGCATTGATGTTGCGGTTTGCATTGGGGCAAGAACTTTCACGGGTGCAATGGTCGGCCATTATTCTTCAGGTATTTGGCTTAGTGATTGCCCAAATCGGCGTCACCTGCTCCGACACACCGATATTGTCTGGGCATGTCTACCTCCTTCTTCTTGTGTCCTTGGTCATTAGCTCTCTTTGCGGAGTTTGGAATGATCACATGCTCAAAAGAAAGTGATAATGCCATATCAATGCAACATGTTGCTGTATGCTTTTGGCTTCATGATGAATGGTACGTCGTACAACTCCATTGCTGACCCGAAGCGACCCTGCTTTTCGGGATTTGACAAGTCTCCCACATACTTCGTCTTGATTTGCCAGTCTCTATTCGGAGTTACTATTAGTGCAGTCTATAAATTTTCTGATGCGACTGTCAAGACATTTGCTCTCTCGTGGGCAACCAGCATTTTGATGGTTGTTAACGTTCTAGGATTCGATTCACATTTCAGTCTCGTGGCTGCTATGGGTTGTTCGACGGTGTTCGTGGCAACGCATTTATACGTCAGTAATCCGCCATTGGGAGTTGCAGCTGCTGTCAAAGATGTGAAGACACTTAGCGTTCGGGGTGACTTTAGTAACAAGATCGACGATGAGGACGAAAAGGAAGACTAAATAAGAGATAATGAGGCTTTACTAGACACACGCTACTAATTTGACCAACTCTACACCACATCAAACATCAAAGCTTGGAACAAGCACGAAGAGGAGTCAGACAAGCTTCAGTTTCTCAAAAGCCTCAGCGATTGGAGTCTCAGGCACGCAAACTCCCTTCTGGTGAGTGGCTGCTTGTCATTCTTCGGGTGATAAACGCTGATTCATCAGCGAATTGAGTTACGGCCATGCAAATCCGCCATTTCCTCCCCTCCACTTATCCAGGAAAGAACGAGCAATTTTCTCGCAGCACTTCAAAGGTTTTTGGGCAATGCGCCGAGCGCATCATGCCGATCGCCGTCGAATCATATATATCGGGGACGCGGCACATTTCATTCTCCTTCTGGACACTTAAATTGTTCCATACATGAAGAGCAAAACTATTATTTAACTGTAAACTTTTGGCACTCCAGAAACGCGACAGTTCGTTGTAATTAATAGGGTAGAATGACTCTTTCGGCCAAGTTGATGGGCAACTCTCAGGCTCTCCTGCAGCTTCTTTTTCCTTACAAGCATATTGGACTCTTGTAAATAGATGCGGTCCTTGGTTTCCCCAAAGGTCTCCATTATACTTGTCGACAAAATCTTCCATGCATGCCCGAAGAAATGGTGCGCGTGGTCGACTGAATTTAAAAGCGGCATTGTTATACCGATTTTTATTTTCTAGTGCCATGCCATTTACGATGTCATCAGGACTACGCAAGACGATGAAATCTGTGTCCATATACATGCCGCCATACTTGTATACTATACACAACCTCAACGCGTTTGCAATGTTCTGTTTCCGATACCGTCCAGTAAAAGCAAAATCTTGAAACGGAGTACCGTAAAATTCGTGAGTAATATCCAACCTACGGATCTCAACGTTCTCAAGTATGTATGCGGGAAATTGCATTGTGTTTGTCCACATTATAATTTTCCCCCCGATGACACGTCGCAAGGACTCAATGGCACATAATGAAACGACTGGTGGCTGATCGTACATGAGAATAAAATGATATTGGCTGGTGTCGGCTGGCGCGGCCTTCAAGAAGCTCGTTGTTGCAAGCATCATTTGTGATGAAAGATCTGCTATCAACCACAGTACTAATATAATCATTGAAATTTTGATATATAGCAGTCTCATGGTGCTCTGTGAAGGTGTATCCTGCACGAGTCACACGACCCTTGACCACAGCAAAGAAATGGCGAGTATCGGATAAGTTGATTCTGCCGGGGGAAATGTACTATAATCTCGCGAAAGCTATGAGCAGCGACAGAATCTATACGTCTTAATCCATACACACTTTTTCTCTGTATACCACCCGTCGGCTTGTTACCTATATAATAATGGAAGGATATTTGAGAAGAGTAGAGGATGGGATGAGGCGATCAGTGGCTTGAACTTCTTTTCGAAAGTGAGCTTGCTCTTGTATCATAAGGAAAGAACATCAAAGGCCCCCCACCTATTTTCCTATTTGTTTTTGGGGGAAAGAAAAGAGTTGAAAATACGGTACGCATGAAAAGAATTTTGAATTGAACAAATACATCTTTTAACTTTTTGACACAAAAAAATCTGAAAAGAAATAGAAAGATATGTATGTAAAATCGGATAAACATTCTTCTCCCCTTCTCCCCCTCCTATTTTATGGGGTTCTCGTCGCAGGGAGGTGAGTGAAAACGTTTGGCATGTACTGGCATGTATTATGGAGCCTGCACTGCATCGCATCCTCTCATAGCATTCTGGCGTAGGAACAAGAGAGGCCCCAGCGTTAATGCATTGTATACGTCAAACCTCTCCCTTGAGCATTTCTTGCCAATTTCAGAGGCAGCGAAGTCTTGTTTGTTTTGGGGCGGTCGAATTGTAGGAAGGAGGACGAATTGAAGGAAGGAAACCTGATTTCGAAAGGGGTGAAGCGAAGCAACAGCGATCTATCTCTGCGCTGGTCACGCGGCGAAAAGGAAAGAAAGAACAATATGAACGAGAAGCGGAGCAATGGCAACCTGTCTGCGATGGGCAGTGGGGAGGCAGCACGAAGCAGACCGAACCACCACAAACATGCTTGCACCTAAAAAAACTTCACATATAGAGCATTCTGTGGGAACAAACCCCGCACGATTTGATGTAGAAACCAAAAACGCACGGCTACTTGATAATACAGTGGTGACTCTCAGAGGGATATTGTATAACCATGAAACTCAGCCATTGTGATACGTTTCCTCTTTTTCTTTAGCCACCTTTATGAGACATCCCAGTGCACCGTTGGAAATCTCGTTCTTATTTGGGTGCTGCTCAACACGTCGTAGGCTGCCATGTCCCAATCCAGTTCAGGGTGGTTGCATTGCCCTCGGGTTCCCTTGTCACACCCATCTTTTGAAAAAACTTGGACATATTTGCTCTCTAACATGTCCCTGATGTAAAGGCGAGGAACATCGGCGTTTTTGTTAAGTTCATGGGCGCGGGCGAGAAGAGCATTGAGGTTGGCGTACGATCCAGCCGCAATCTTCACAGGGCCGGTCACGACCATGGTGTAGGTCACGTTGCATAACGACATAATGTGTCGATTGCATGTGGCGTGCGACAATGGCTTTGGGGGGCTATACTTCATCTGCCAGCTTGGATTCAGGAAACCTATTTCCAGACCAGGAATATTGTTACGGACCCGCGTGAAGCTAAATTGGTCGTCCACGCCCTCGTGGTTCAATCCTTTCATTTTTTCCACCCAGGCAGACAATAACGCCAGGACCTGGGGCCCTTTTTTGTATCCGAGTACCCCCAGATCCACGTCGGGAAGGTTTCCGCCCGAGACGCCCAGCACGTCCCATTTGTCAGCCAGCAACTCAAATAGATGGGTAACGTCATCGTACACCACCCGGTCCGAATCGATTTGTACCGTAAGGTCGTAGGGGCTGTATTGATGGTACTGCACCCGGGCCAAGATGTTCCAGGATTCGTTCCGTTTGCAGCACGCGGGTTTGATATCTTCGTCTTGCATCCGCACCACATCATCAAAAGGTGGGGTGGGAGCCATGTCTTGGTTGGTAAAAAGTACGGCCTTGATGCGCGGATTGAACATCTTCAGGCCCCACGCGGTTTTCTCGACGTCCTTGATGTAGCGACCAAGCCGCACAGGGTCCGTGGAATATCCAAAAAATGACACACCGTAGGAACGGCCTTGAAGTTGATGGTGAAGACGGTCGAGACTAGCATGGTAGGCTTGATGATGTGAGGCGGAATGGACATGGTATGGTGTCGGACCAACATACGCATGCACGACACCAATATGTACAGAGCTCGAATCTAGCGACCTTGCCACCAAATCTACAACAACCTCCGCACTGCCCAATGGCAACACCTTGTTTATTGTATCGAGAAACATCTGGAACCTCGGTCCTTTGCGAAAAGCCACAAAATCTAAGTGGATATAGGGAAATATATCGCTAGGAAGAAGCAGCACGTCCAAGTCGCCGAGAGATGAAAGTAATAGTGAGCTTGCATTTGACCAAGCGGTAGGATTTGGATCTCCAAGAACGGCCAGCGTGTTTTGAAAGGGGGAGAGGGAAAGGAGCGTCCATGGTGTCTTCTCTCCCACATGTCCCCTCATGTCAGATGCAATAGAAGAAGGCGAATAGGAAAAAGATGTCAGTGTGGAGACTGATGAATTCTGGAGGTCGATTACACAACTAAATGCTCCGTGAAGTCGAGAAGAGATAGAGACGTTTATATCGGTAATAAGGGCACGTGGCAAATCGACGGTGGTGGTGCTTATGGATTGTACCGATGACATAACCCTCTCGACAACATTCTCGTCGGTCTCGCTGGGGGAGGATAAGGCGAACAGAACCACTCCTTCTGATAATGTGTGGCCGGCACAGACCGTAGGTAGTGCTGCCGCGAGTAACTCGGGGGGTAGTACGGGCTTTCCTTGCAACGATACCCCCATATTGCCCCAAGATGGAGACACGACTTCAAGCCTTCGATAGGATATGAGGTGCAACACCAGCAGCCAAATCAACGCAGAAAGAATGAAAAGTAGATCCTTTTTGTACAAAGCACACCTCGGCATCATTCGCAGGCCATCAACTCGATTCGCCCTCCGGGATGCGCCCATTGCTACTGATCTATTTTGAGGTGAAGATGATTTTGAGCGCTTTCATATCAGAGTTTCATCTGGGATTATGATTTCTTGGTGGGGCTTCAGGTGAGCTGAAGAGCGCACGCATCACCAACACACGCCCTGGAGTGCAGTATTCACCGTGGCCTCCGGGCTAAAGATCCCTTTTCACTTTATTTCCATTTTTGGTCCTTATTTGTTTGTAATTATTCGCTGGATCTGCCATCCTCTCCGGTCCGGAAACAGCGACAATGAATCTCACGGGGCTTGGATTCGCTGAAATGGGCCATATTTATAGCGGTCGACAGCATGTACGTACATAGTGCGGGGGAAAGGAATGACATTGAAGTGGTACATCCTTTTTGGCAAATTAGGACAGCACTGGTGCTGGCTTCGCCTGCTCGTAGTTGATAATACGATTTCCACGTGAAATTCATCAGCGATTGAATTCGGTAAAACTCTTCCAGATAATCGGATATAGATTCCTTTGGACCTTCGTCACGCTGTTCTCACCACTCTTTTGTATGGACCACATTCCATAGACGTCATGAAGCGCTGGGATGCTCATAACTGGGTCAGTGTCTTTTCAATCGCAATTCTCTGCGTGTTCTTCGTCATCTTTCGACCTCTTGCGAATTCTGCTTCATAAGATGACACAGATCTCACCCTCTACAAAGAGGGGAAACGGCGTATCATATCCCTCAACGTTTTTTACTTTCCCTTTAGCCGGGACAACACAAACATCACCAAGACTGTGATAGACTATCATAGTCTGGATTTACAAGAGCCCACGCAATACTTGAACAAGTACTTTACACCCTTGGTGAATGTTATCTTGAATTGGCGCTGGCTTTTACCAGATTGGAGTGTTAGGATTTACATTCCCCATGGCCACCCGTACATCCAAAAGCTGCGTACCTTGGGGGCGGAAGTGGTTGAAAAGAGCTTTGATCCTGCGAGGTGGAGTGCCGCAACGGCATGGAGGTTTACAGTGGAAGACGACGACGGAGTTGAGTTTTGGGCCTCACGAGAGTCGGAAAGCCCGCCCACCTTCCAAGATGCGGCCATCCTCAAGCACTGGACAGAGCATACGCATTATCCTTTGCACGTCGCTCACATGGCCGGCGCCCACAACACGTGGAATTCGGGGCTCTTCGGAGGGATTGGAGGGTACCTAGGCAGCGTCCTTAATGGTTCCGTCGCTCAAGCGCTTGATAGATTTCAGGAGAAAGTGGACAGTACTGGAAGAAATTTTGGCAGCATATACGGCGACGATCAATACTTTCTCGGAGAAATCTGGCCGCTTACCAAAATGTCCAGGGAGGGAATCGCCTACGAGAATGATGCCGTTAGGAAACTCAACCGCACATATTGCAATTTCAATAGATGTGTCCCATTTCCTGCATACCCTGGCAATCCTGAAAAAGGCTTCCGCGCCTCTATGAACAAAATTCGTGAGGACGAGGCCATTCTATGTCACCATCGTGAGAATCCATACTGCAGACTCCACCGCTTTGAGGGTGAACACGCTTGGAGAGGATTATATGAGCTGTGTACAAAGCAAGATTTCTTCACAGGCCTGCCAGTCACGGGGCAGAGGCTAGGATTTCATGAATGCCCATACAAAGATGTAAGAGCAGCGGACTTATGGGGAAGCAACGAGCCCGTAATGGGGTCCGGTTAGGGTCAGTCCAAATGACACACTGATTAGAGGTTTAGTTATTTTGCCATGGCGCTGAGGGTACGCAAAAGAGAAGAAAGGGAAGCTCGAAATAAGCTCAAAAACACTCATTCTCTATCACGTTCAAATGCACTCATGTAACAACTAATCCAATCCCTAATGACCTTGACGGGCACACCATGCAAAGGCACAAGAGGCCGTAAAGTGCAATCGTTGGAAACAAATGCCACCATGTATGTCAACTGAACGGTCTTGTACTTTGTATTCTCCTTCATCTGAAGTGGTGATTTGTGCGCAAGGTACAGAGAAAGGACGAAGCTGGACCATATCGATCTATTCTGGAGGCCTTTTCCCCCTCGAGTTATTGACTCAAGGTCCAGAGCCCTTTCTTGTCAGTAGCAGTAGTTTGTGGCCCCACTTTTATTCGGGTGTCCCAAACCTTTCCTTACAATCGTGTGCAAACCCAAGGGCCAAAAACGGCCGTGACGAGCCTTAACACCGAAAGGCGGAATATTCGAGGGGCCAGTTATTGTTGAAGCAAAAAGGGTTGATGACGATGAGATGAAAAATGTGATGATCGTGTGATTGAGACGGGAATGCCCGTACGAAATTTTCCCTTGACTCCCCTAAGTTTGCCCGGCAAGTTTACATACTCATTGGATATTCAATCACGTAGCAAACAACGTCTTATACCGAATTGGGACCAAGTAGATTGGTCAGGAGAGAATATCGAAAGAAGTGAACTTGTAGGCCAGACTGTAACCAATGTCTTCCATAGAAGTCCTCGGTTACATGTCCTCAGATTTGTACCGGTAGCAAAAATGGGTACAAACCGACCAACAATGAAAAGCATATGTCCGATCGACCGTGCCTCATTCGTTCTATACATATGTCGGTACTTGTCGAGCGGTTTAGGTTGTATGTGAAAAGGATAAGACGTTACTTTTGATGACTGACATGACCCATCCTTGGTACGACTTTATTTTTCCTATTCCTTTCTGTCGGCAATCGCATTGAAAATTTTCTGGCTTGACTTATAAGTAGAATGTATTTGAATGTAGCAAGGACATTGAATGGGCACTTCCCGACACATGTGCTATTGATATAGTGGGCTCCTGCACCTCAAAGGTCCATGATTCTATTTGCCTCTCCCTTCGTGATGCTCTCTGCCTTATTTTCGCCAGGATTAAGTCTCACTCATGAGCGTCCCGATCTCCTCTTCGTCGTGGAAGAGTTCCGTGAGTGGGATGCGCTCGCTGTTGTCATGCTTTTCAATGGTGCCTACTAGAGAGGGCGATGTGCGGATAGCGATACTGCAACAGTTTGGAGGCGAGAGGTAGAATTCCATCGGGTTGACACTGTACAGGACGGTGGAGATCATCACAAGCAACACCCCCAGGACAAATTGGGGCGAGGGCTGTGTCTCCTCGAGGAACAGGTAAGACACTAAACAGGAAGCTACAATTGAGAATGCCGTAGAGAATCCCTTAAGAAGGCTGTCTGCGTATTTAACCACCAGGGCCACCACGATGCCACCCACGGCCTGCAAGGCGATTACAGTCCATACCACGGGTGAATACCCGTAGAAGAAGCCATGCGCTGCAATTCTTTCGGCATCCGAGTACCAAACCCCTCCAAGTCCAGCCACAATACCAATCAATGCCAATTCTACGTTCCGAACCCACAAG